>CM059788.1:43846908-43904408 GCA_030435695.1 Brachymystax lenok tsinlingensis
CACGAGCAGAGCAGTCCGACAATTAATCTGTTTTTTCTTTTAAATCACTATTTATTCTCGTAAAATAAGAAATTAGACATTTACAGATTAGACATTTGAATTCCTGTAGATTTCATAGAAATGTGGGGCATCTATAATAACTGCGTCACTCCCCTTTGCGATCTCATGAATTAGCCATCAATGCCCGATGCTGATTGGTTGTGTACAGAATAAAGGTGGGCTTTATGTCTCACACGTAAAAATGATTGGATCAAACAGCTGTCATTCTAGCTGAGATTCCTGGGCTATTTTCATGAATTATCCGGTGTGTTGAGGTCGATAATGGCAGTATTGCATGTTCGGAGGCTGTGCCGTTCGCAATGGGGGGGGGGTCTCTGTAATAGAGTGCGATAATGAATCTTTCAAAGACGTCATTACTGTAAGTAGATCTACTAAACTATATTATTATGTCATTAGGCAAGTCAGTTAAGAACAAATACTTATTTACGATCACGGCCTACCGGGGAACAGCGGGTTAATAACTTGTTCAAGGGAAGAACTACAGATTTTTTAATTGTCCGCTCGGGGATTCGATCTAGCAACCTTTCGGTGACGCTCTAACCACTAGGCTACCTGCCGCCACTGTACTGTAATGACATACAGTACCCTAGTGAAGATTAATGTAATTAGACTGTACTGGAATGACATATTGTACTCTAGTGAAGATTAATGTAATTAGACTGTACTGTAATGGCATACTGTACCCTTGTGAAGAATGATGTCATTAGACTGTATTGATGTGACTTTGTGAAGTACACTTTACTTACATTGTAATTTGATTTGATTATTATAGAAGAATAGACTACAGATATTAATATAAGCCATGGTGATTAATGTGATGTGTTGTATCTTGCAGGGGAATGGTGCATGGAGAGGTGACTAGGGATATAATCTGTCTATCATAATGAAGTCTTAACAGGTGAAACCTCGCTGTGACTGGAATGTCTATTTGGAAAATATTTAATGCTTCTTCTTCACTGATGTTCATTTATTTCGTGTTAATTTGTGATAAATCTGTTGTTGTTTTTTTCATTTAAAATAATGGCAGATATTATAAACAGCTGTTAGGGTTGATTTGATGTGTGTGTTTTTTTTAGTTTAGCCAACATTCGCCACTGAAGGTTCACCATCATCAGGTTATTGGCACAAATAACCAGTACTCCTTTCTAACCAGTAGAGAGCGCCATAACACCACTCAATACACATACTATCATTACCAGTGCACCATGGTTTCTACAATGTAGAAACCCCCATCCCATGATGCTCTAGAAATGATAGTATGTTTGTTGAGTGGTGTTATGGCGACCTTTAATTCTCTATATCCACTTTGACTCCAATGCTTCCCACAGTTGTGTCAAGTTGGCTGGATGTCCTTTGGGTGGTGGACCATTCTTGATACACATAGGGAAGCTTTGGGGCGGCAGGGTAGCCTAGTGGTTAGAGAGTTGGACTAGTAACTGAAATGTTGAAAGTTCAAATCCCAGAGCTGACAATGTACAAATCTGTCCTTCTGCCCCTGAACAAGGCAGTTAACCCACTGTTCCTAGGCTGTCATTGAAAATGAGAATTTGTTCTCAACTGACTTGCCTTGTTAAATAAAGGTAAAAAGCATTGCAGTTCTTGACACATACACAATCCAAACCAGTGTGCCTGGTACCTACTACCATACCCTGTTCAAAGCCACTTAAAAATCCTGTCTTGCCCATTCACCCTTCTGAAAGGCACACATACACAATCCATGTCTCAACTGTCACAATGCTTAAAAATCCTTCATCTACACTGATTGAAGTGGATTTAACAAAGTGACATCAATAAGGGATCACAGCGTTCACCTGGATTCACCTGGTCAGTCTGTGTCATGGAAAAAAGAGAGATACTGTTTCATCCAGTATCTCTCTTTCTTAGTACGTCTGATCACATCTGATTCAGACCTCTGCCCCTTAAGCCGCAAGCAGCCTAGACTAGAGGATGGGATTATCCGGGGAAGATAACATGTCTCCGTTATATACCACTCATAAGCCTCAAGTCATAGTATACCTGTAGTCTATAGACCAGACACTAAGCGTGCAGGTAACACTACACACGCTACAGAACAACTGACTCAGACCACAATGGGTTAAGCCCTAAGACAGACACGAATTGCAGCCAGGCATAGGCATACATACACCTGCTGGGGAGCGGATTGGAGGAGAACGGTAGCCTACACAACGTAGACCGGCACTACAGTCCTAAACTAGCATCTAAAGTAAGGATTTGCACAAATGTGTTTATCTAATGTACATTACACACACACAATAACACACTCCTGAAATCATAGTTATGGTTAGTTACAGACATAGTTATAGTTAGTTAGATAGTAATATATTATAGTTATAGTTATAGATAGTTATAGTTAGTTAGATAGACATAGACATAGTTATAGTTAGTTATAGACATAGTTATAGTTAGATAGATAGTTATAGATTATAGTTATAGTTAGTTATAGACATAGTTATAGTTAGATAGATAGTTATAGATTATAGTTATAGATAGTTATAGAACTGTTTGGCAAAAATGACCATCGTTATGTTTGGAGGAAAAAGGGGGAGGCTTGCAAGTCGAAGAACACCGTCCCAACCGTGAAGCACGGGGGTGGCAGCATCATGTTGTGGGGGTGCTTTGCTGCAGGAGGGACTGGTGCACTTCACAAAATAGATGGCATCATGAGGAAGAAAAATTATGTGGATATTTTGAAGCAACATCTTAAGACATCAGTCAGGAAGTTAAAGCTTGGTCGCAAATGGGTCATCCAAATGGACAATGACCCCAAGCATACTTCCAAAGTTGTGGCAAAATGGCTTAAGGGCAACAAAGTCAAGGTATTGGAGTGGCCATCACAAAGCCCTGACCTCAATCCTATAGAAAATGTGTGGGCAGAACTGAAAATTGTGTGCGAGCAAGGACGCCTACAAACCTGACTCAGTTACACCAGCTCTGTCAGGAGGAATGGGCCAGACTTCACACAAATTATTGTGAGAAGCTTGTGGAAGGCTACCCGAAACTTTTGACTCAAGTTAAAACATTTAAAGGCAATGCTACCAAATACTAATTGAGTGTATATCAACTTCTGATCCACTGGGAAAGTGATGAAAGAAATAAAAGCTGAAATAAATCTTCTCTCTACTATTATTCTGACATTTCACATTCTTAAAATAAAGTGGTGATCCTAACTGACCTAAGACAGGGAATATTTACTAGGATTAAATGTCAGGAATTGTAAAAAACTGAGTTTAAATATATTAATACAGGGAATAGATAAAGGGAATAGATCAAGGGAATAGATAAAGGGAATAGATAAAGGGTGTAGATAAAGGGTGTAGATAAAGGGAATAGATAAAGGGAATAGATAAAGGGTGTAGATAAAGGGAATAGATAAAGAGATAAAGGAATAGATAAAGGGAATAGATAAAGGGTGTAGATAAAGGGAATAGATAAAGGGTGTAGATAAAGGAATAGATAAAGGAATAGATAAAGGGTGTAGATAAAGGGAATAGATAAAGGAATAGATAAAGGGAATAGATAAAGGGAATAGATAAAGGGTGTAGATAAAGGAATAGATAAAGGGTGTAGATAAAGGGAATAGATAAAGGGTGAATAGATAAAGGGTGTAGATAAAGGGAATAGATAAAGGGTGTAGATAAAGGGTGTAGATAAAGGGAATAGATAAAGGGAATAGATAAAGGGTGTAGATAAAGGGAATAGATAAAGGGTGTAGATAAAGGGAATAGATAAAGGGAATAGATAAAGGGTGTAGATAAAGGGAATAGATAAAGGGTGTAGATAAAGGGAATAGATAAAGGGAATAGATAAAGGGAATAGATAAAGGGAACAGATAAAGGGTGTAGATAAAGGGAATAGATAAAGGGAATAGATAAAGGGAATAGATAAAGGGTGTAGATAAAGGGAATAGATAAAGGGAATAGATAAAGGGAATAGATAAAGGGTGTAGATAAAGGGAATAGATAAAGGGAATAGATAAAGGGAATAGATCAAGGGAATAGATAAAGGGTGTAGATAAAGGGAATAGATAAAGGGAATAGATAAAGGGTGTAGATAAAGGGTGTAGATAAAGGGAATAGATAAAGAGAATAGATAAAGGGAATAGATAAAGGGAATAGATAAAGGGTGTAGATAAAGGGAATAGATAAAGGGAATAGATAAAGGGTGTAGATAAAGGGAATAGATAAAGGGAATAGATAAAGGGTGTAGATAAAGGGAATAGATAAAGGGTGTAGATAAAGGGTGTAGATAAAGGGAATAGATAAAGGGTGTAGATAAAGGGAATAGATAAAGGGAATAGATAAAGGGTGTAGATAAAGGGAATAGATAAAGGTTGTAGATAAAGGGAATAGATAAAGGGAATAGATAAAGGGAATAGATAAAGGGAATAGATAAAGGGTGTAGATAAAGGGAGTAGATAAAGGGTGTAGATAAAGGGAATAGATAAAGGGAATAGATAAAGGGAATAGATAAAGGGAACAGATAAAGGGAATAGATAAAGGGAATAGATAAAGGGTGTAGATAAAGGGAATAGATAAAGGGTGTAGATAAAGGGAATAGATAAAGGGAATAGATAAAGGGTGTAGATAAAGGGAATAGATAAAGGGTGTAGATAAAGGGTGTAGATAAAGGGAATAGATAAAGGGAATAGATAAAGGGTGTAGATAAAGGGAATAGATAAAGGGAATAGATAAAGGGAGTAGATAAAGGGAGTAGATAAAGGGTGTAGATAAAGGGAATAGATAAAGGGTGTAGATAAAGGGAATAGATAAAGGGAATAGATAAAGGGAATAGATAAAGGGAATAGATAAAGGGTGTAGATAAAGGGAATAGATAAAGGGAATAGATAAAGGAAATAGATAAAGGGAATAGATAAAGGGTGTAGATAAAGGGAATAGATAAAGGGAACAGATAAAGGGAATAGATAAAGGGAATAGATAAAGGGTGTAGATAAAGGGAATAGATAAAGGGTGTAGATAAAGGGAATAGATAAAGGGTGTAGATAAAGGGAATAGATAAAGGGAATAGATAAAGGGAATAGATAAAGGGAATAGATAAAGGGTGTAGATAAAGGGTGTAGATAAAGGGAATAGATAAAGGGAATAGATAAAGGGAATAGATAAAGGGAATAGATAAAGGGTGTAGATAAAGGGAATAGATAAAGGGTGTAGATAAAGGGAATAGATAAAGGGAATAGATAAAGGGAAGGCAGTCGTAGCGTAGCTAGCAGACCTGCAGCTGGAGAGGAGCAGAGCGAGTGTTACTGTTGAACCCTGGGAGGTGGTTGGCATCGATGCCAGTCTCTTTCAGCTCACTGGCTCTGTTAGCACATCAGCCTGTGTGGTTGTGTGCCCTTGTGTGTGTGTGTGTGTGGCAGCACTGCGAGTCACTCCCACACGTCCTCCAGCTGGGCTTGTGCCACCAATAGGCACCTGGACCCACTCACAAACATAGAATTAGAATGAATAGAACGGTCACAAACAGAATTAGAATGAAAGCCAGTTCTATTCATTCTATTTCCATGCTCACCAACCTTTATGAAAAGGAATGTATACTTAATTTATCTAACTCAGTCACTCCCTGGAAGGAATGCATTTTATTGAGCCCTTAGCCGTGTCTCCAGTCTCTCTCAATACAAAATGGTACATATTACCTCAATTACCTCGACTAACCTGTACCCCCGCACATTGATTCGGTACTGGTACCGCCTGTATATAGCCTCATTATTGTCATTTTATTGTGTTACTTTTTTTACTTTAGTTTATTTAGTAAATATTTTCTTAACTCCTATTTTCTTAAAACTGCGTTGTTGGTTAAGGGCTTGTCAGTAAGCAATTCACGGTAAGGTCCACACCTGTTGTATTTGGCGCATGTGACAAATACAATTAGATTAGATTTGATTTGATAAATAGATCTGAAACCAGGCTAGGAGGAAACTGGAGAGAGCTCATAGTGATCGTTTCCATTCAGGCTCTAAGGTGTAGACGGGGATTGAACCACCTCTCTATTTTGAATTGATATGCATCCAGGACACTTCAATTGTAAATTACCTCAATAAGAAAAATTATTGTGGCTTTGATCACATCAGAAGATATCCTTCTCGCAATCTCCAAAAAATACAACAGCCACAGGACAACTTTGTTTGGGACATCGTAAAGGACCATTCGCCGAAAATGAAGCGGTTGTGACACCTACTCCCGTTGCCTGCTGCGGCTGCTTGGATTCCATCGTGTGCCCTGGCCTGTCTCCCCCCCGCCACACTCCCACCTCTCTCCTGAGCTTCCACTCGCCTCCAGCACACACGCACTTACAAACACTGCAGACTTTGTACTGATTTTAGGTAGGCTAATTAACTTGTGAATCTTATTATGTGAGCTTACTCAGAAACGTTTTATTTAACTAGTATAGACCTACTATTTATTTATTTGATCTCATACTTTTATAGCCTACTGGACTCATAGAGAGCTACTCTCTAAAGTTACAATGAACTTACAATGACTAGCCCCAAGTCGTTATATTTTTTCTTGTGCTTTATGCTATTTGCCTCATGACTCCTGTGTGCTTTGTTGACTATGAACTTGCTTGTTTACCCAACCGTGGGACAGACTATGTTTGTTCCCACACTTGGGACTCTGACTCTCTATTGGTTACACGGACTCTTGGCCTCCCATCCTATTCTAACCACCTCTCGACGGCTTTGTATTCATGTTACCTGATGAAATTGCTGTACAATATGATCTTGTTGCCATCTGATGCACATTCAAGTGTCATAAAAAATCAACACTGCAGAGCTCTCCCTGTCCTCTGCCGTGCCCTGATTGTATTACTGCTGATGATATCTGGAAATGTGCATGTACACCCTGGTCCATCTACTGTTGCTAGCCCCAATTCTGACTTGTGCTCTGATATCTGCTTCACTGATTTCTGCTCTCGTAAAAGCCTGGGTTTTCTGCACGTTAACACTAGAAGCTTATTGTCTAAAATGTATAAATTGAAAGTGTGGGTTCACAACTCCAATCCAGATGTGTTGGTCATTACTGAGACGTGGTTAAGGAAGAGTGTGGTTTCTGGTTATAACCTTTTTCAGCAAGGCAGATCTTTCAAAGGTGGTGGAGTGGCAATCTTTACCAAGGAACACCTTCAGTGCTTGGTTGTCTCCACCAAACAATTTGATTTGCTGATTTTAAGCATTAAACTGTCAATTTGCATTTTGTTGCTGGGTGTTATCGTCCACCATCAGCACCGGTCTGTATGCTAGCTCTCTCCAGGCCCCTTACACTAAGTCTTAATTTGTCCTGCTAGGAGACCTAAACTGGGACATGCTCAAACCACTTGACCAAGTCCTAAAGCAATGGGACTCCCTAAATCTTTCTCAGATTATTACCAATCCCACAAGGTATGACTCCAAGCACCCAGAAAAGGCTACTCTCCTTGATGTTATCCTCACAAATAATTCTGATAGGTATCAGTCTGGTGTTTTCTGTAATGACCTTAGTGATCACTGTTTAAAAGCCTGTGTTCGTAATGGCTGCTCAGTGAAACGACCTGTCCTGATTTGTCATAGACGCTTGCTAAAAAACTTTAATGAGCAAGCCTTCCTTCATGAACTGGCCTCTGTAAATTGGTACAGAGTCAGCTTGATCCCCTCTGTTGAAGACGCCTGGACCTTCTTTTTTGATATTTTCAGTGATATTGTTAACAAACACGCCCCCAATAAAGAAAATGAGAAATAAAAAACAGGTTCAGCCCCTGGTTCCACCGTGATCTTGCAGAGTTACTCAACCTCAAGAATTACATTTGGCGAAAGGCTCGGCACACGCATTATCTCAGGCTGATTGGCTCTCGTTCAGGCAAATGAGAAATAAGTGCACTCAGGCTATCCGGAAGGCCAAAGTTAGTTACTTTAAGGAGCAGTTCTCTCTCTGTGGGTCTAACCACAAGAAGTTCTGGAAAATGGTTAAAGACCTGGAGAATGAACCCTCCTCCTCACAGCTGACCATGTCCCTTAATGTTGATGATGTGGTTGTTACTGACAAGAAGCACATGGCTGAGCTCTTTCATCACCCCTTCATTAAGTCTCAGCCACGCCTCCTTACACATCCAACATTTCCTCATCTCCCAGCCCTTCTAATGCGACTATCCTCCATGCTCCTCCCTCTTTTTCCCCCCTGCCTGGCTGCAAAGTTTCTCCCTGCAGGCAGTCACTGAATCTGAGGTGCTAAAGGAGCTCCTGAAACGTCACCCACAAAAAACGATCTGGGTCAGATGGTTGAGATCCTTTCTTCCATTAAGGTTGCAGCCCCTTATCATCGCCAACCTTTAATAACCTGTCTCTCTCCTCTCTGGGGAGGTTCCCATTGCTTTGAAGGCAGCCACGGTGTGCGCATTTTATTTAAAGGGGGAGTTGAAGCTGATCCTAACTGTTATAGGCCAATTTCTCTTTTTGCCCCCATTTATCAAACGTGTTGGAAAAACTTGTCAATAATCAACTGACTGGTTTTTCTTGATGTCTATAGTATTCTCTCTGGTATGCAAATCTGGTTTCCGCTCGTGTTATGGACGTGTCACTGTAAGCTTGATGATGATGTCACCATTGCCCTTGATTCTAAGCAATGTTGTGCTGATATTTTTTTTATTGACTTGGCCAAAGCCTTTGATACGGTAGACCATTCCATTCTTATGGGCCGGCTGATGAGTATTGGTGTCTCTGAGGGGTCTGGTTTGCTAACTACCTCTCTCAAAGAGTGCAGTGTATAAAGTCAGAACATCTGCTGTCTCAGCCACTACCTGTCACCAAGGGAGTACCCCAAGGCTCTATCCTAGGCCCCACGCTCTTCTCAATTTACTTCAACAACATAGCTCAGGCAGTAGGAAACTCTCTCATCCATTTATATGCAGATGATAAGGTTTTATACTCAGCTGGCCCCTCCCTGGATGTTGTGTTGAATGCTTTACAACAAGCTTTCTCTACCCTTAACCTTGTTCTGAACACCTCCAAAACAATGGTCATGTGGTTTGGTAAGAAGAATGCCCCTCTTACCACAGGTGTGATGACTGCTTCTGATGGTTTAGAGCTTGAGGTAGTCACTGTCCTTCTCTCAGCACATATCAAAACTGCAGGCTAAAGTTAAATCTAGATTTGGTTTCCTCTATCATAATCACTCCTCTTTCACCCCAGCTGCCAAACTAACCCTGATTCAGATGACCATCCTACCCATGCTAGATTACGGAGACGTAATTTATAAATTGGCAGGTAAGGGTGCTCTCTAGTGGCTAGATGTTCTTTACCATTCGGCCATCAGATTTGCCACCAATGCTCCTTATAGGACACATCACTGCACTCTATATTCTCTGTAAACTGGTCATCTCTGTATACCCGTCGCAAGACCCACTGGTTGATGCTTATTTATAAAACCCTCTTAGGCCTCACTCCCCCTATCTGAGATATCTACTGCAGCCCTCATCCTCCACATACAACACCAGTTCTGCCAGTCACATTCTGTTAAAGGTCCCCAAAGCACACACATCCCTGGGTCGCTCCTCTTCTCAGTGCGCTGCAGCTAATATCAAAACGATTAAAATGTGCAATACAATACAGTCCTTGACTAAGATAAAAAGATTGTAGTTTCCCTGTACTAAGTAACATTTGACATGTTTCGTCTTCTAGGTAACTATGTGGTAACTATGTTAACTAAGTGGTAACTATGTGGTGACGTTTCATGCCATTACAGTTAATGACTTACATTTTACACATGGGTGGTCCCCGGGAATTGAACCCACAGCCCTGACGTCACAAGCGCCATGATCTACCAACTGAGTGATGTTACTTGTGATGATTACGAGTACTGTTGAAAATGCTAAATCTTATAGTATAATTCCATCCCACAAATTGATGTAATGTACAGTTGAAGTCGGAAGTTTACATACTCATACTCCCAAATGTTGTCCTTAAGCCATTTTGCCACAACCATGGAAGTGTGCTTGGGGTCATTGTTCATTTGGAAGACCCATTTGCGACCAAGCTTTAACTTCCTGACTGATGTCTTGAGATGTTGCTTCAATATATCCACAACATTTTCCTACCTCATGATGCCATCTATTTTGCTATTTTGTGAAGTGCACCAGTCCCTCGTGCAGCAAAGCACCCCCACTACATGATGCTGCCACCAACGTGCTTCACGGGTTGGGATGGTGTTCTTCGGCTTGCAAGCCTCCCCCTTTGTCCTCCAAACATAACGATGGTCATTATGGCAAAACAGTTCTATTTTTGTTTCATCAGACCAGAGGAAATTTCTCCAAAAAGTCAGATCTTTGTCCCCATGTGCAGTTGCAAACCGTAGTCTGGCGTTTTTATGGCGGTTTTGGAGCTGTGGCTTCTTCCTTGCTGAGCGGCCTTTCAGGTTATGTCGATATAGGACTCGTTTTACTGTGGATATAGATACTTGTGTACCTGTTTCCTCCAGCATCTTCACAATGTCCTTTGCTGTTGTTCTGTGATAGATTTGCACTTTTCGCACCAAAGTACGTTCATTTCTAGGAGACAGAACGCGTCTCCTTCCTGAGCGGTATGACGGCTGCGTGGTCCCATGGTGTTTATACTTGTGTGCTATTGTTTGTACAGATGAACGTGGTACCTTCAGGCGTTTGGAAATTGCTCCCAAGGATGAACCAGACTTGTGGAGGTCTACAATTCTTTTTCTGAGGTCTTGGCTGATTTCTTTCGATTTTCCCATGATGTCAAGCAAAGAGGCACTGAGTTTGAAGGTAGGCCTTGAAATACATCCACAGGTACACCTCCAGTTGACTCAAATGATGTCAATTAGCCTATCAGAAGCTTCTGGAATTTTCCAAGCTGTTTAAAGACAAAGTCAACTCAGTGTATGTACACTTCTGGAATTGTGATACAGTGAGTTATAAGTGAAAGGATTTGTCTGTAAACAATTTTTGGAAAAATTACTTGTGTCATGCACAAAGTCGATGTCCTCACCGACTTGCCAAAACTATAGTTTGTTAACAAGAAATTATTTGAGTGGTTGAAAAACGAGTTTTAATGACTCCAACCTAAGTGTATGTAACCTTCCGACTTCAACTGTATACTGTAATTGAGGACGGCGCCACAGCAGCTTCAGTTTAGGTCGGAAAACATGTCTTGATAGTTCTGTTGAAATGCAAGTGGTCTGTTTGTGGCAAACCGACAGACAGGGTTAAATCAAAAATTCAATAAAAAAGTGTGTCCCCAAAGCCTTCATGGAGGGGGGAAGGAGATCAGTGAAGCAGAGTCCTAACACCTGGGGGGTTTACTCCTCTTTAGGGAAGAACACCATAGTCAGGTCTAGAAGACAAGAAATGTGAAAACTTATTAGCCACTCTGTCTCCACCACATCATCTGCCTAATGGCACCCTATTCCCTACATAGTGCACTACATCATCTGCCTAATGGCACCCTATTCCCTACATAGTGCACTACATCATCTGCCTAATGGCACCCTATTCCCTACATAGTGCACTACATCATCTGCCTAATGGCACCCTATTCCCTACATAGTGCACTACATCATCTGCCTAATGGCACCCTATTCCCTACATAGTGCACTACATCATCTGCCTAAGATGGAGGGGAGGGCGACGTTCAGCATGCTGTGAAGAGGAGTCGTGAGAGAATGGGGAGCCACCTAAACTAGATATCTACGCTGAGTCCCAAATGGCACCCTATTTCCTACATAGTGCACTACTTTAGACCCCAAATGGCACCCTATTCTCTACATAGTGCACTACTTTAGACCCCAAATGGCACCCTATTTCCTACATAGTGCACTACTTTAGACCCCAAATGGCACCCTATTCCCTACATAGTGCACTACTTTAGACCCCAAATGGCGCCCTATTCCCTGCAATCTGAGGTGCAGTTAACTCTAATGAACGTATCCTCTGCAGCAGAGGGAACTCTGGGTCTTCCTTTCCTGTGGCGGTCCTCATGAGAGCCAGTTTCATCATAGCGCTTGATGGTTTTTGCGACTGCACTTGAAGAAACGTTCAAAGTTTTTCCGTATTGACTGACCTTCATGTCTTAATGTAATGATGGACTGTCATTTTTCTTTGCTTATTTTTGAGCTGTTCTTGCCATAATATGGGCTTGGTCTTTTACCAAATAGGGCTATCTTCTGTATTCTGTAATTCCACAAATTTACTTTTAACAAGGCACACTTATTAATTGAAATGCATTCCAAGTGACTACCTCATGAAGCTGGTTGAGAGAATGCCAAGAATGTGCAAAGCTGTCGTCAAGGCAAAGGGTGGCTACTTTGAAGAATCTCAAATCTCAAATATATTTTGATTTGTTTAACATTTTCTACTACATGATTCCATATGTGTGATTTCATTGTTTCGATGTCTTCTACAATGTAGAAAATAGTAAAAAATAAAGAAAAACCCTTGAATGAGTAGGTGTGTCCAAACTTTTGACTGGTACTGTACATATTCACACCACTGGACACTTTCCATCTGTCTGTCTGGTGTGTGTGTGTGTTTGTGTGTGTGTGTGTGTTTGTGTGTGTGTGTGTATTTGTGTGTGTGTGTGTGTATTTGTGTGTGTGTGTGTGTGTATTTGTGTGTGTGTGTTTTGTGTGTGTGTGTGTGTGTGTGTGTGTGTATGTGTGTGTGTGTGTGTGTGTGTGTGTGTGTGTGTATTTGTGTGTGTGTGTGTGTGTGTGTGTGTGTGTATTTGTGTGTGTGTATTTGTGTGTGTGTGTGTATTTGTGTGTGTGTGTGTGTGTGTATTTGTGTGTGTGTGTGTTTGTGTGTGTGTGTGTGTGTATTTTTGTGTGTGTGTGTATTTGTGTGTGTGTATTTGTGTGTGTGTGTGTGTATTTGTGTGTGTGTGTGTATTTTTGTGTGTGTGTGTGTCTACATATCATCCTCCTAGGGCTAATAGAGAGACTGTGTAAAAGTGGAAGTGTCAGTGTGTTACTGTACATCTCAAATTGAGGATATGTCACGCATTGGAAACGCCATCTGGAAATTGGCTCCTCTCTCACGCCCCAGGTGATACAATGATCTGCTCAGGAGAGGAAATATAACCAGAGAGAGAGAGAGAGAGAACATTATGTATTTCCCAAAATTGAAACCAAATACAAACATTTTGAAACGCAAACAGAAAATGAGAAAATCATGTATCTATTGGCAGAAATACCCCTTTGTGCCGTATTAGCTGAACAAAATATGTAGCTTCCTGCCACACCTGAGGGACAACCAGTGGAACAACCAACCACACCAGTAACATTTCTACCTGTGTCTTTCTCACCATTTCATTATTGTTCTCATTAATATCTCACTGTAGTGTCCTGTTAATTGTTACTACTCATTCACTAGTATTATTTTTCCTATCATTATCTATCTGCCTCATCATTGATTTGAAGTGTCTATATGTCTGCTTTGGCAATGTACAGTATGTGGTAACATTTCAGAGAACCAGAGAGAGAGAGAGAACCAGAGAGAGAACAGGAGAGATTGCACCAGAAAGAGATAACCAGAGAGATAGAGAGAACTAGAGAGAGAGAGAACAGCAGCGATACAGAGAACCAGAGAGAGAGAACACGAGAGAGAGAGAACCAGAGAGAGAGAACAGGAGAGATACAGAGAACCAGAGAGAGAGAACAGGAGAGATACAGAGAACCAGAGAGAGAAAACAGGAGAGATACAGAGAACCAGAGAGAGAGAACCAGTGAGAGAGAACACGAGAGAGAGAGAAAGAACCAGTGAGAGAACATGAGAGAGAGAGAACCAGTGAGAGAGAACACGAGAGAGAGAGAATCAGTGAGAGAAAACCAGAGAGAGAGAGAGCGAGAACCAGAGAGAAAACCAGAGAGAGAGAGAGAGAGAACCAGATAGATAGAGAGAACTAGAGAGAGAGAACAGCAGCGATACAGAGAACCAGAGAGAGAGAACAGGAGAGAGAGAGAACCAGAGAGAGAAAACAGGAGAGATACAGAGAACCAGAGAGAGAGAACAAGAGAGAGAGATAACCAGAGAGAAAACCAGAGAGAGAGAGAGAACCAGAGAGAGAGAGAGAACTAGAGAGAACCAGAGAGAAAACCAGAGAGAGAGAACCAGAGAGAGAAAACCAGAGAGATAGAGAGAGAACCAGAGAGAAAACCAGAGAGAGAGAGAGAGAACAAGAGAGAGAGAGAACCAGTGAGAGAGAACAAGAGAGAGAGAGAACCAGAGAGAGAAAACCAGAGAGAGAGAGAGAACCAGAGAGAGAGAGAGAACCAGAGAGAAAACCAGAGAGAGAGAACCAGAGAGAACCAGAGAGAGAGAACCAGAGAGAGTGAGAACCAGAGAGAGAAAGAGAGAACCAGAGAGAGAGAACCAGAGAGATAGAGAGAACCAGAGAGAGAGAACCAGAGAGAGAGAACCAGAGAGAGAAAGAGAACCAGAGAGAAAAAGAGAACCAGAGAAAGAGAACCAGAGAGAGAAAGTGAACCAGAGAGATAGAGAGAGATCCAGAGAGAGAGAACCAGAGAGAGAGAACCAGAGAGAGAAAGAGAACCAGAGATATAGAGAGAGAACCAGAGAGAAAACCAGAAAGAGAGAACCATAGAGAGAGAGAGAGAACCAGAGATAGAAAGAGAGCCAGAGAGAAAACCAGAGAGAGAGAGAACCAGAGAGAAAGAGAGGACCAGAGAGAGAGAGAACCAGAGAGAGAGAGAGAATCAGGGAGAGAGAACCAGAGAGAGAGAGAGAGAACCAAAGAGAGAGAACCAGAGAGAGAGATAACCAGAGAGAGAGAACCAGAGAGAGAGAGAAAGAACCAGTGAGAGAACATGAGAGAGAGAGAACCAGTGAGAGAGAACACGAGAGAGAGAGAATCAGTGAGAGAAAACCAGAGAGAGAGAGAGAGAGAACCAGAGAGAAAACCAGAGAGAGAGAGAGAGAGAACCAGATAGATAGAGAGAACTAGAGAGAGAGAACAGCAGCGATACAGAGAACTAGAGAGAGAGAACAGGAGAGAGAGAGAACCAGAGAGAGAAAACAGGAGAGATACAGAGAACCAGAGAGAGAGAACAAGAGAGAGAGATAACCAGAGAGAAAACCAGAGAGAGAGAGAGAGAACCAGAGAGAGAGAGAGAACTAGAGAGAACCAGAGAGAAAACCAGAGAGAGAGAACCAGAGAGAGAAAACCAGAGAGATAGAGAGAGAACCAGAGAGAAAACCAGAGAGAGAGAGAGAGAACAAGAGAGAGAGAGAACCAGTGAGAGAGAACAAGAGAGAGAGAGAACCAGAGAGAGAAAACCAGAGAGAGAGAGAGAACCAGAGAGAGAGAGAGAACCAGAGAGAAAACCAGAGAGAGAGAACCAGAGAGAACCAGAGAGAGAGAACCAGAGAGAGTGAGAACCAGAGAGAGAAAGAGAACCAGAGAGATAGAGAGAGAACCAGAGAGAGAGAACCAGAGAGATAGAGAGAACCAGAGAGAGAGAACCAGAGAGAGAGAACCAGAGAGAGAAAGAGAACCAGAGAGAGAAAGAGAACCAGAGAAAGAGAACCAGAGAGAGAAAGTGAACCAGAGAGATAGAGAGAGATCCAGAGAGAGAGAACCAGAGAGAGAAAGAGAACCAGAGATATAGAGAGAGAACCAGAGAGAAAACCAGAAAGAGAGAACCATAGAGAGAGAGAGAGAACCAGAGATAGAAAGAGAGCCAGAGAGAAAACCAGAGAGAGAGAACCAGAGAGAAAGAGAGGACCAGAGAGAGAGAGAACCAGAGAGAGAGAGAATCAGGGAGAGAACCAGAGAGAGAGAGAGAGAGAACCAAAGAGAGAGAACCAGAGAGAGAGATAACCAGAGAGAGAGAACCAGAGAGAGAGAGAAGGGCCTCTACGCCATCAAAAGGAACATCAAATTTGACATACCTATTAGGATCTGGCTGAAAATACTTGAATCAGTTATATAACCCTTTGCCCTTTATGGCTGTGAGGTCTGGAGTCTGCTCACCAACCAAGAATTCACAAAATGGGAAAAACACCAAATGGAGACTCCTGCATGTGGAATTCTGTGAAGATATCTTCTGTGTACAAAACACCAAATAATGCATGCAGAGCAGAATTACCTGCTAATTATAAAATCCAGAAAAGAGCTGTTAAATTCTACAACCACTTAAAAGGAAGCGATTCCCAAACCTTCCATAACAAAGCCATCACCTACAGATAGATGAACCTGGAGAAAAGTCCCCTAAGGAAGCTGGTCCTGGGGCTCTGTTCACAAACACAAACAGACCCCACAGAGCCCCAGGACAGCGACACAATTAGACCCAACCAAATCATGAGAAAACAAAAAGATAATTACTTGGCACATTGGAAAGAATTAACAAAAAAACTGAGCAAACTAGAATGCTATTTGGCCCTCAACAGAGAGTACACAGTTGCAGAATACCTGACCACTGTGACTGACCCAAACTTAAGGAAAGCTTTGACTATGTACAGACTCAGAGAGCATAGCCTTGCTATTGAGAAAGGGCGCCGTAGGCAGACTTGGCTCTCAAGAGAAGACAGGCTATGTGCACACTGCCCTCAAAATTAGGTGGAAACTGGCATCCTTGACAGAGATGGCATCCTTGACAGAGATGGAGAAGTGTCCATCCATTGATACAGGTAAGAGAGTCTAGCTAGCTACATTTTCAGATATTACATGTTTCTAATTTTGACAGAAAGCCGTTTTCATTTCAAGTTCATGTGTACTGTTAGCTAGCTAGCTAAAGTTAGCTGGCTGGCTAGCTAGCTAACGTTACACATGTGATCTGTGTAGTAATATTATTCGTATCTCAGAGCCATTTGCGTTGCTAGTAATAGCCTAATGTTAGCGAGCTAACATTGAACCTGGTTGGTTAGCTACCTGCAGATTCATGCAGGGTAGTAACGTTATGAGGTGGGATTACGGTTCATTGTTTAGCTAGCTAGCTACATGTACAAACAAAAGACTCTACTATGCAAGTAACTATTTCAATAGAATATTCATGATGTCACTGCGGCAACTGTCGATAGACATAGCTGTGACTATCTACTCCGATTTCAGAGTACTCTCGTCTGAGTGTGCCAGATTGTTTTTCAGACCAGAGAATCTTGTTCCTCATGGTCTGAGAGTCCTTTAGGTGCCTTTTGGCAAACTCCAAGTAGGCTGTCATGTGCCTTTTCCTGAGGAGTGGCTTCCCTCTGGCCACTCTACCATAAAGGCCTGATTGGTGGAGTGCTGCAGAGATGGTTGTCCTTCTGGAAGGTTCTCTCATCTCCACAGAGGAATTCTGAAACTCTGTCAGAGTGACCATCGGTTCTTGCTCACCTCCCTGACTAAGGCCCCTCTCCCCCGATTGCTCAGTTTGCCCAGGAGGCCAGCTCTAGGAAGAGTCTTGGTGCTTCCAAACTTCTTCCATTTAAAAATGTGGATGCCAAAATGCTGCAGAAATGTTTTTGGTACCCTTCCCCAGATCTGTGCCTCGACACAATCCTGTCTCGGAGCTCTACGGACAATTCCTTAGACCTCATGGCTTGGTTTTTGCTCTGACATGCACTGTCAATTGTGGGACCTTTTATATAGACAGGTGTTTGCCTTTCCAAATCATGTCCAATCAATTGAATTTACCCCAGGTGGACTCCAATCAAGATGTAGAAACATCCCAAGGATGGTCAATGGAAACAGGATGCATCTGAGCTCAATTTGAATACTTACGTTAATAAGGTACTTCTGTTTTTAATTCAACAAAATAAAAAACACTTCGTCATTATGGGGTATTGTGATGTCATTATGGGGTATTGTGATGTCATTATGGGGTATTGTGATGTCATTATGGGGTATTGTGTGTAGATTGACAGGGGGGAAAAATATTTCATCCATTTTAGAATAAGGCTGTATCGTAACAAAATGCAGAAAAAGTAATTGGGTCTGAATACTTTCTGAATGCACTGTACTGCATACACTACTGCCCTGAAACGAATTACTCTGAGGGCCTACATGAAGTGCTATTGTTTTGTATTGTATCGTGTAGGTGAAGAGCATCAATAAAGTTGTAATGTTTTGTATTGTATTGTGTAGGTGAAGAGCATCAATAAAGTTGTATTGTTTTGTATTGTATTGTGTAGGTGAAGACTATCAATAAAGTTGTATTGTTTTGTATTGTATTGTGTAGTTTAGGTGAAGAACATCAATACAGTTGTATTGTTTTGTATTGTGTAGTTTAGCTGGCGTGTCATCCTATGGATAAAGGACTACACATCGCTCACAACCCTCTGCTCAAGCCCATACAGGAGGTGTTACAAGGAATCCTCAACGCACTCTATAACTACCTCAAACCTGCCTGAGAGAAGCAAGTCTGTGTGTGTGTATGTGGGTGGGTGGGTGAGAGAGAGAGAGAGAGAGAGAGAGAGAGAGAGAGAGAGAGAGAGAGAGAGAGAGAGAGAGAGAGCGTGTGTATGCGTGTGTGTGTCAAATCAAATCAAATCAAATCCAATTGTATTGGTCGCATACACATGTTATCCAGGTGCAGTGAATTGCTTATGTTTCTACAGTGGAAGTCGGATGTTTGCATACACTTAAGTTGGAGTCATTAAAACTCGTATTTTCAACTACTCCACAAATCTATTGTTAAAAAACTATAGTTTTGGCAAGGTTTTGGCAAGATTTTTACAACAATTGTTTACAGACAGATTATTTCACTTATAATTATAATTCATAGACATTATAGACAGTATGGACAGTATAGACAGTATGGACAGTATAGACAGTATAGACAGTATGGACAGCATGGACAGTATGGACAGCATAGACAGTATAGACATACCAGTGGGTCAGAAGTTTACATACACTAAGTTGACTGTGCCTTTAAACAGCTTTGAAAATTCCAGAAAATAATGTCATGGCTTTAGAAGCTTCTGATAGGCTAATTGACATCATTTGAGTCAATTGGAGGTGTACCTGTGGATGTATTTCAAGGCCTACCTTCAAACTCAGTGCCTCTTTGCTTGACATCATGGGAAAATCTAAAGAAATCAGCCAAGACCTCAGAAAAAGAATTGTAGACCTCCACAAGTCTGGTTCATCCTTGGGAGCAATTTCCAAACGCCTGAAGGTACCACGTTCATCTGTACAAACAATAGCACACAAGTATAAACACCATGGGACCACGCAGCCGTCATACCGCTCAGGAAGGAGACGCGTTCTGTCTCCTAGAAATGAACGTACTTTGGTGCAAAAAGCGCAAATCTATCACAGAACAACAGCAAAGGACATTGTGAAGATGCTGGAGGAAACAGGTACACAAGTATCTATATCCACAGTAAAACGAGTCCTATATTGACAAAACCTGAAAGGCCGCTCAGCAAGGAAGAAGCCACTGCTCCAAAACCGCCATAAAAAAGCCAGACTACGGTTTGCAACTGCACATAGGGACAAAGATGATACTTTTTCGAGAAATTTCCTCTGGTCTGATGAAACAAAAATAGAACTGTTTGGCCAATGACAATCGTTATGTTTGGAGGAAAAGGGGGGATGCTTGCAAGCCGAAGAACACCATCCCAACTGTGAAGCACGGGGGTGGCAGCATCATGTTGTGGGGGTGCTTTGCTGCAGGAGGGTCTGGTGCACTTCACAAAATAGATGGCATCATGAGGCAGGGAAATTATGTGGATATATTGAAGCAACATCCTGACTGATGTCTTGGTCGCAAATGGGTCTTCCAAATGGACAATGACAACAAGCATTTCGCTATACTCGCATTAACATCTGCTAACCATGTGTATGTGACAAATACAATTTGATTTGATTTACTTCCAGTTGTGGCAAAATGGCTTATGGACAACAAAGTCAAGGTATTGGAGTGGCCATCACAAAGCCCTGATCTCAATCCTGTAGAACATTTGTGGGCAGAACTGAAAAAGCGTGTGCGAGCAAGGAGGCCTACAAACCTGACTCCGTTACACCAGCTCAGCAGGAATGGGCCAAAATTCACCCAACTTATTATGGGAAGCTTGTGGAAGGCTACACGAAACGTTTGACCAAAGTTAAACATTTTAAAGGCAATGCTACCAAATACTAATTGAGTGTATGTAAACTTCTGACCCACTGGGAATGTGATGAAAGAAATAAAAAGTGAAATAAATGGTTATCTCTACTATTATTCTGACATTTCACATTCTTAAAATAAAGTGGTGATCCTAACTGACCTAAGACAGGAAATTGTACTAGGATTAAATGTGAGGAATTGTAAAAAACTAAGTTTAAATGTATTTGGCTAAGGTGTATGTAAACTTCCGACATCAATAGACAGTATGGACAGTAAAGACAGTATGGACAGTACAGACAGTATAGACAGTATGGACAGAATGGACAGTATGGACAGGATAGAGTGTATAGACAGTATAGACAGTATGGACAGTCTAGACAGCATAGACAGTATAGACAGTATGGACAGTATAGACATTATAGACGGTATGGACAGCATAGACAGTATGGACAGTATAGACAGTATAGACAGTATAGACAGCATAGTGAGTATAGACAGTATAGACAGGATATACTGTATAGACAGTATAGACAGTATGGACAGTACGGACAGTATGGACAGTATAGACAGTATAGACAGTCTAGACAGCATAGACAGTCTAGACAGCATAGAGAGTATAGACAATATAGACAGTATGGCCAGTATGGACAGTATAGAAAGTATAGACAGCATAGACAGCATAGACAGTATAGACAGTATAGACAGCATGTACAGTTTGGACAGTATAGACAGTATGGACAGTATAGACAGTATAGACAGTATGGACAGTATGGACAGTATAGACAGTATGGACAGTATGGACAGTATAGACAGTATAGACAGTATGGACAGTATAGACAGTATGGACAGGATAGACAGTCTAGACAGCATAGACAGTATGGACAGTATGGACAGTATAGAGAGTATGGACAGTATGAACAGTATGGACAGTGTAGACAGTATGGACAGTCTAGACAGTCTAGACAGCATAGACAGTATAGACAGTATAGACAGTCTAGACAGCATAGACAGTATAGACATAATAGACAGTATGGACACTATAGACAGTATGGACAGTATGGACAGTATGGACAGTATAGAGAGTATGGACAGTATGAACAGTATTGACAGTATGGACAGTATAGACAGTATAGACAGTATGGACAGTATAGACAGTATAGACAGTCTAGACAGCATAGACAGTCTAGACAGCATAGAGAGTATAGACAATATAGACAGTATGGCCAGTATGGACAGTATAGAAAGTATAGACAGCATAGACAGCATAGACAGTATAGACAGTATAGACAGCATGTACAGTTTGGACAGTATAGACAGTATGGACAGTATAGACAGTATAGACAGTATGGACAGTATGGACAGTATAGACAGTATGGACAGTATGGACAGTATAGACAGTATAGACAGTATGGACAGTATAGACAGTATGGACAGGATAGACAGTCTAGACAGCATAGACAGTATGGACAGTATGGACAGTATAGAGAGTATGGACAGTATGAACAGTATGGACAGTGTAGACAGTATGGACAGTCTAGACAGTCTAGACAGCATAGACAGTATAGACAGTATAGACAGTCTAGACAGCATAGACAGTATAGACATAATAGACAGTATGGACACTATAGACAGTATGGACAGTATGGACAGTATGGACAGTATAGAGAGTATGGACAGTATGAACAGTATTGACAGTATGGACAGTATAGACAGTATAGACAGTATGGACAGTATAGACAGTATGGACAGTCTAGACAGTCTAGACAGCATAGACAGTATGGACAGTATGGACAGTATGGACAGTATGAACAGTATGGAAAGTGTAGACAGTATGGACAGTCTAGACAGTCTAGACAGCATAGACAGTATAGACAGTATAGACAGTCTAGACAGCATAGACAGTATAGACATAATAGACAGTATGGACAGTATGGACAGTATGGAGAGTATGGACAGTATGAACAGTATTGACAGTGTAGACAGTATGGACAGTCTAGACAGTCTAGACAGTATAGGCAGTATAGACATAATAGACAGTATGGACACTATAGACAGTATGGACAGTATGGACAGTATAGACAGTATGGACATTATAGACAGTATGAACAGTATGAACAGTATGGACAGTGTAGACAGTATGGACAGTATAGACAGTATAGACATTATAGACAGTATAGACAGTATGGACAGTATAGACAGTATGGACATTATAGACAGTATGGACAGTATAGAGAGTATGGACAGTATGAACAGTATGGACAGTGTAGACAGTATGGACAGTCTAGACAGTCTAGACAGCATAGACAGTATAGACAGTATAGACAGTCTAGACAGCATAGACAGTATAGACATAATAGACAGTATGGACACTATAGACAGTATGGACAGTATGGACAGTATCGACAGTATAGAGAGTATGGACAGTATGAACAGTATGGACAGTGTAGACAGTATGGACAGTCTAGACAGTCTAGACAGTCTAGACAGTATAGACAGTATGGACACTATAGACAGTATGGACAGCATGGACAGCATAGACAGCATAGACAGTATAGACATTATAGACAGTATGGACAGTATAGACAGTATAGACAGTATGGACAGTATAGACAGTAAAGACAGTATGGACAGTATGGACAGTATAGACAGTATGGACAGTATGGACAGCATAGACAGTATAGACAGTATGGACAGTATAGACAGTATGGACAGTATAGACAGTCCAGACAGTCCAGACAGCATAGACAGTATAGACATTATAGACAGTATGGACAGTATGGACAGTATCGACAGTATAGAGAGTATGGACAGTATGAACAGTATGGACAGTGTAGACAGTATGGACAGTCTAGACAGTCTAGACAGTCTAGACAGTCTAGACAGTATGGACACTATAGACAGTATGGACAGCATGGACAGCATAGACAGCATAGACAGTATAGACATTATAGACAGTATGGACAGTATAGACAGTATAGACAGTATGGACAGTATAGACAGTAAAGACAGTATGGACAGTATAGACAGTATGGACAGTATAGACAGTCTAGACAGTCCAGACAGCATAGACAGTATAGACAGTATAGACATTATAGACAGTATGGACAGTATGGACAGTATCGACAGTATAGAGAGTATGGACAGTATGAACAGTATGGACAGTGTAGACAGTATGGACAGTCTAGACAGTCTAGACAGTATAGACAGTATGGACACTATAGACAGTATGGACAGCATGGACAGCATAGACAGCATAGACAGTATAGACATTATAGACAGTATGGACAGTATAGACAGTATAGACAGTATGGACAGTAAAGACAGTATGGACAGTATGGACAGTATAGACAGTATAGAGAGTATGGACTGTATGAACAGTATGGACAGTGTAGACAGTATGGACAGTCTAGACAGTCTAGACAGTCTAGACAGTATAGACAGTATGGACACTATAGACAGTATGGACAGCATGGACAGCATAGACAGCATAGACAGTATAGACATTATAGACAGTATGGACAGTATAGACAGTATAGACAGTATGGACAGTATAGACAGTAAAGACAGTATGGACAGTATAGACAGTATGGACAGTATAGACAGTCTAGACAGTCCAGACAGCATAGACAGTATAGACAGTATAGACATTATAGACAGTATGGACAGTATGGACAGTATCGACAGTATAGAGAGTATGGACAGTATGAACAGTATGGACAGTGTAGACAGTATGGACAGTCTAGACAGTCTAGATAGTCTAGACAGTATAGACAGTATGGACACTATAGACAGTATGGACAGCATGGACAGCATAGACAGCATAGACAGTATAGACATTATAGACAGTATGGACAGTATAGACAGTATAGACAGTATGGACAGTATAGACAGTAAAGACAGTATGGACAGTATGGACAGTATAGACAGTATGGTCAGTATGGACAGCATAGACAGTATAGACAGTATGGACAGTATAGACAGTATGGACAGTATGGACAGTATGGACAGTATAGACAGTATGGACAGTATAGACAGTCTAGACAGTCCAGACAGCATAGACAGTATAGACAGTATAGACATTATAGACAGTATGGACAGTATAGACAGTATGGACAGAATGGACAGTATAGACAGTATGGACAGTATGGACAGTATAGACAGTCTAGACAGTCTAGACAGCATAGACAGTCTAAACAGCATAGAGATTATAGACAATATAGACAGTATGGCCAGTATGGACAGTATAGAAAGTATAGACAGTCTAGACAGTATAGACAGTATAGAAAGTATAGAAAGTATAGACAGCATAGACAGCATAGACAGTATAGACAGTATAGACAGCATGTACAGTATGGACAGTATAGACAGTATGGACAGTATATACAGTATAGACAGTATGGACAGTATGGACAGTATGGACAGCATAGACAGTATAGACATTATAGACAGTATAGACAGTATGGACAGTATGGACAGTATGCACAGTATAGACAGTATGGACAGTCTAGACAGTATAGACAGTAAAGACAGTATGGATAGTATAGACTGTATGGACAGTATAGACAGTATGGACAGTATAGACAGTATAGACAGTATGGACAGTATGGACAGCATAGACAGTATAGACAGTATGGACAGTATGGACAGTATGGACATTATAGACAGTATGGACAGTATGGACAGTATAGACAGTATGGACAGTATGGACAGTCTAGACAGTCTAGACAGTCCAGACAACATAGACAGCATAGACAGTATAGACATTATAGACAGTATGGACAGTATGGACAGTATGGACAGTATGGACAGCATGGACAGTATGGACAGTATGGACAGTATAGACAGTATGGACAGTATGGACAGTATGGACAGCATGGACAGTATAGACAGTATAGACAGTCTAGACATAATAGACAGTATGGACAGTATAGACAGTATGGACAGCATGGACAGTATAGACAGTATGGACAGTATAGACAGTATGGACAGTATGGACAGTATAGACAGTATGGACAGTATGGACAGCATGGGCAGTATGGGCAGTATGGACAGTAT
Source organism: Brachymystax lenok tsinlingensis (assembly GCA_030435695.1). Taxonomy (NCBI): domain Eukaryota; kingdom Metazoa; phylum Chordata; class Actinopteri; order Salmoniformes; family Salmonidae; genus Brachymystax; species Brachymystax lenok. The sequence goes on from CM059788.1 coordinate 43,872,087, forward strand.
AGACAGTATGGACAGTATGGACAGTATGGACAGTATGGGCAGTATGGACAGTATAGACAGTATAGACAGTATGGGCAGTATGGACAGTATAGACAGTATAGACAGTATAGACAGTATGGGCAGTATGGGCTGTATGGACAGTATAGACAGTATGGACAGTATGGACAGTATATACAGAATGGACAGTATTGACAGTATATGAATAGAAAAGGAGTGTACATCAGTAGTTTTATAGGATGAACCATGACTAGAATACAGTATTTACATATGAAGTGGGTAAAACAGTATGTCAACATTATTAAAGTGACCAATGTTCATTGACTCTGTGTACAGGGCAGCAGTCTCTAAGTTGCAGGGTAGACTGCCGGGTGGTAGCCGGCTAGTAACAGTGACTGATTTCCAGGGCAGGGTACTGGGCGGAGGCCAGCTAGTGGTGACTGTTTTAACAGTCTGATGGTCTGGAAATAGAAGCTGTTTTTCAGTCTCCCAGCTTCGATACACCTGCACTGACTTCACCTTCTAGATGGTAGTGGGTGAACAGCTTGCTGCTGTAGATGTCCTGGAGGGAAGGCATGATATGGGTTTCTCTCACACACAGACACACACACACACAGAGACAGACAGACACATGCACACACAGACACAGACAGACAGACACGCACACGCACACACAGACACACGCAAACACACAGACAAACACATGCACACACAGACACACGCACACACACACAGACACACACAAACACAGACACAGACAGACACACGCACACACAGACACATGCACAAACAGACAAACACACGCACACACACACACATAGACACAAACACACACACACACACACACACAGACACAGACAGACACACGCACACACAGACACACGCAACACACAGACAAACACACAGACAAACACACGCACACACACACACACACACACACACACACATAGACACAAACACACACACGCACAGACAGATAGACAGACATACACACGCACACACAGACACACGCATACACACACACACAGAAACAGACAGATGCACACACACAGAAAAACACACACACACACACAGACAGACACACAGACAAACACACACACACACAGACAGACAGACAGACAAACACACACACACACAGACACACACACACACACACACACAGACAGACAGACACACAGACAGGCAGACCAAGTCACTCCCACATACATCTATGATAAATGAACCTCTTCAGACAAAGACCTTTACCAGTGAAACGAGGAATGAAAACAGACAAGTTCAGGGATTATAAATAAGATCCTGGATGCCCAGAAGAAATGTCATAAGACTTGGTGTCAAACCAAGCTAGGTATAAAAGATATTGCGTCATAAATATGTGGGCTGAATACGTTTTTCATTGGGGAGTCTTTCCGATAGATCTCTACATCTGAGTAAACTGAGAACCGGGTAATCTGTAGTCTTAGTGTGCGGTATGTGTACGTTTACTATGCAGAACACAATAACCACAAAACACAAGGTGTATGCCAGAGGGTACAAGTGCTACGGCACGCAATTACCCTCTCTCTTTGTATCATATCAACAACATGAAAAGGTCATATCAAATAAAATAACTACTCAGCAAAAAATTCCCCTTTTTTTTTGGCCCCAAATGGCTCCCAGTTAAGGTCAACATGCACCACTGGTAACGTAAATGTAGCTGATATCAACACGTCAACATGACAGATCGACCCTGGAACCTTTTATTAAAAGAGTACAGCTCAAAGACCTAGATACAGCAAAGACCAAAACAAGGGAAATGCCATGGAAACGGGTTGGGTCAAAGATGCTGTTGGGGAAAGATGCTGTTGGGGGGAAGATGCTGTGGGGGGGAAGATGCTGTTGGGGAAAGATGCTGTGGGGGAAGATGCTGTGGGGAAAGATGCTGTTGTGGAAAGATGCTGTGGGGGAAAGATGCTGTTGGGGAAAGATGCTGTTGGGGAAAGATGCTGTTGGGGAAAGATGCTGTGGGGAAAGATGCTGTTGGGGGAAAGATGCTGTTGGGGAAAGATGCTGTGGGGAAAGATGCTGTGGGGAAAGATGCTGTGGGGAAAGATGCTGTTGGGGAAAGATGCTGTGGGGGAAAGATGCTGTGGGGGAAAGATGCTGTTGGGGAAAGATGCTGTTGGGGAAAGATGCTGCTGGGGAAAGATGCTGTGGGGGAAAGATGCTGTGGGGGAAAGATGCTGTTGGGGAAAGATGCTGTGGGGGAAAGATGCTGTGGGGGAAAGATGCTGTTGGGGAAAGATGCTGCTGGGGAAAGATGCTGTGGGGGAAAGATGCTGTGGGGGAAAGATGCTGTTGGGGAAAGATGCTGTGGGGGAAAGATGCTGTTGGGGAAAGATGCTGCTGGGGAAAGATGCTGCTGGGGAAAGATGCTGCTGGGGAAAGATACTGCTGGGGAAAGATCCCGAATCTCCTCATTGCCCCACCCAGCAATATTAGCCTACATTTAGGTTATTGTCTATATGTGTATATGTTGAGGTAAACATTAGTGTATGATACTTGTATGGATGTCAACACCAACACATGTTCATGTCATCGTCACCAATCAACTGCATTACAGTTAAAAACCGACATTGACTACCACCACTGATTTCTGTATGCTAGCTATGCTACCAGCTTGTGCGAATGGCGGTTAGCATTTAGCCGTCTTCTAAACCTGAAAAGGGACTACTTCTAAACGTTTTGCAGCGAATCCAAATCTGACTTTTAGTAGCCACATTTTGGGCCTGTTACAATACATCAATCACGATGGATCTGTTGAATGTGCGTCAATCCGGCGTCGTACTTTTAAAAAAAAATTCTATTATTTCTTACATTGTTACCACAGGAAATGTTGTGTATGAGGTAGTTGTTGTGAATTTGTTAGATTACTTGTTAGATACTACTGCACTGTCGGAACTAGAAACACAAGCATTTCGCTACACTCGTACATTAAAATCTGCTAACCATGTGTATGTGACCAATAAAGTTTTATTTTATTTGATATAATTTGCCTGCCAACAATTTTTTTTCCTGGATTTTTTTTTGTATTTCCTGATGGGAACATATCAAACAGCAGGATTTTTAGCAGGCCTTATGTATCCCGAGACTATCCAAGTGTGACAATTTTAAATGTTAATAGCTTCTAATCCTCTGATCTCCTGTATCAAATTCAACTCGGTGTTTCTCCCAATCAGTAAAATGACACGGCTTCCATTTAGTGCATATCTGGTGTTTTGGCATCTCTTGGCACACGCCTAATCAGCCTCCACCACACGACTGAACGCCTGTATCCACATGGTTCCTGTTGATGAAAGTCAAAGTGTGCCTGATGTGTGTGTGTGTGTGTGTGCTTGTAAGTGTTTACTCTGTGTGTGTATGTGTGTGTGTGTGTGTGTCAGATCCCCATTGTTTTCCACAGCTCTATTGTAAGAAAGTCATACATTTATGGGTGTGTTGCATTCCTGTTTTCTATGTCTATCTTTACATACAGACGACCACATTTCACATGATATTGATGGTTATATATTTAGTATTATTTATATTTAGGTAATTCAATTAGAGAATGTCATAGAGTACATTCTCCATTTCCCTGGACACCTTTTGGCTAGAGAGAGAGAGAGAGAGAGAGAGAGAGAGAGAGAGAGAGAGAGAGAGAGAGAGAGAGAGAGAGAGAGAGAGAGAGAGAGAGAGAGAGAGAGAGAGAGAGAGAGAGAGAGAGAGAGAGAGAGAGAGAGAGAGAGAGAGAGAGAGAGAGAGAGAGAGAGAGAGAGAGAGAGAGAGAGAGAGAGAGAGAGAGAGAGAGAGAGAGAGAGAGAGAGAGAGAGAGAGAGAGAGAGAGAGAGAGAGAGAGAGAGAGAGAGAGAGAGAGAGAGAGAGAGAGAGAGAGAGAGAGAGAGAGAAAGAGAGAGAGAGAGAGAGAGAGAGAGAGAGAGAGAGAGAGAGAGAGAGAGAGAGAGAGAGAGAGAGAGAGAGAGAGAGAGAGAGAGAGACTCTGGTGAATTACGCCTTCATTGGTGAATTACGGTGAATTACGAATGGTGAATTACGAATGGTGAATTACGCCTTCATTACTGTGAAACTTTAAAACTCTATAAATGTACACTCAGAACCAAAAAAGCACAGTACAACAGCAAGCAGCTGACACTAATTGAGGAGTCCATAAACACAAACAACTTCTGGCAAAATTGGAAAAAACTAAAAAAATCGAAACAAGAGGAATTAGCGATACAAAATGGTGACATATGGACAACCCATTTTAAAACACTCTACAACACCGTTCAAATTGACAAAAACGCAGAACAACGCCAAATTCATGAGAAGTTGAATGGATTAGAAAAAGCTATAAAGGACAATCAAAATCCATTGGACTCCCCAATTACTGACCAGGAGCTCTATAAGAAACTTCAGGCCCTCAAATGTAGAAAATCATGCGGACCTGATGGCATCCTAAATGAGATGCTCAAACTCACTAGTGCAAAATTTCAATCGGCTATATTAAAACTGTTTAATTTGATCCTGAGTGTAGGTTATTTCCTGACATCTGGAATCAAGGACTCATAACCCCAATCTTTAAGAACGGAGACAAATTTGACCCTAACAATTACAGAGGCATTTGTGTGAACAGTAACCTGGGGAAGGTTTTCTGTAGTATTATAAATGTAAGAGTTCTAAACTTCCTTAATAAGCACAATGTCTTGAGTAAAAGCCAAATTGGATTTATACCAAAACATCGCATACGACCGATCATATTTACACCCTACACACCCTGATAGATAAACATGTCCACCAAAATAATACCAAAATATATGCTTGCTTTATCGACTTCCAAAAAGCATTTGATTCTATTTGGCATACGGGACTGTTCTACAAAGTTATTGGAAAGTGGTGTAGGGGGTAAAATATATGACATAATTAAATCAATGTATACTGGCAATACGTGCCATTAAAATTGGCAAGAAAAGAACAGAATTCTTTACCCAGGGGCGGGGCCTTCGCCAGGGTTGCAATCTGAGCCCTGCACTCTTCAATATTTACATCAACGAATTGGCCACTATTCTAGAAGAATCCTCTGCCCCTGGTGTTAGTCTCCACAATTCAGAGGTTAAATGCCTACTCTTCGCAGATGACCTATGCCTGCTGTCACCCACACCACATGGCCTACAGCAGAGCCTGGACCTGCTAGAGCAGTACTGCCAGACCTGGGCCCTGGCAGTAAACCCCAAAAAGACTAAAATAATGATTTTTCAGAGAAGATCCAGATCTCAGGAATTAGACCAAAGTTCTCAATTGGTACAAAATATATAGAGTACTGCACACACTACAACTACTTAGGTTTAAAAATAAGCTCAACTGGACACCTTAATGAGGCAGTGAATGAACTGAGAGAGAAAGCACGCAGGGCATTCTACGCCATTAAAAAAACAAATTCAAATTGAAATACCTATTAAAATTTGGCTAAAACTTATTGAATGTGTCATTGAACCAATTGCACTTTATGGCAGCGAGGTGTGGGGTCCACTTGCAAAACAAGATTTCACCCAATGGGACAAACACCCCATTGAAACCCTGCATGCAGAGTTCTGTAAGATTCTCCTACATGTCCAGAGGAAAACTACAAACAATGCATGCAGGGCAGAATTAGGCCAATATCCACTAATAATAAAAACTCAAAAAAGAGCAATTAAGTTTTGGAAACATCTAAAATACAGTGACCCCTCTCATATCATTACCAAGCCCTGCAATGCCAAGAGCTGAGCAAAGAAAAGAGTCCCCTCATCCAGCTGGTCCTGGGGCTGAGTTCACAAACCTGTTCTACTAACACACTGCAGCCTCAGGACCAGAACATCCAATCAATCAGAATAAACCAAATTACATCACAATCAAAACAAAACTACATTGCTCATTGGGAAACACAAGCACAAGCACAAAGCAAAATGCAGTGCTATCTGGCCCTAAATCGACAGTACACCGTGGCAAACTATTTGACCATGGTTACTGATCAAAACCTTAGAAAAACCTTGACAAAGTACAGGCTCAGTAAGCACAGCCTTGCCATTGAGAAGGGTCGACACAGGAAAACCTGGCTGCCTGTAGAGGAAAGGCTGTGCAACCACTGCACCACAGCAGAACCTGAGACAGAGCTGCATTTCCTGACAACATGTCAAAAATATAAAACAATTAGAGAGTGTCATTTCCCAAATTTGAAACCCTTATTCAAGGTTTCAAAGACCTCTCTGATGAGAATAGGCTACCCATCCTGTTGGGGGAGGAAGCAGAAAGCTGTGGGTTGGCAGCGCACTACATTGCTGCCTGCCATAAGATGAGGGACAGTGTCTGACAGACCAGTCAACCTGCACATGTCTTCTACTGTATGCTTATTGTTGTTGTTCAATGTGGTTATTGTTGTTACTGTTGTCCTGTTGACAATTTTGATTATTAATTATGTTCATATTATAAATATCAAATGTAAGCTTTGGCAATATGTACATTGTTACGTCATGCCAATAAAGCAAATTGAATTGAATTGAATTGAATTGAGAGAGAGAGAGAGAGAGAGAGAGAGAGAGAGAGAGAGAGAGAGAGAGAGAGAGAGAGAGAGAGAGAGAGAGAGAGAGAGAGAGAGAGAGACCACAGTAGTAGTAGCCTATTCATTATATTGTTTTTGTAACACAAGACGTAAACATGCCATCCATGACAACAGGGTCACAGTGAGTCTAAAAGTGGATCGATACTAAGTCATATTCATTAGCTACTCCAATGGAAAAGCTACGTAGGGTGTGTGGTTATGCGTGCTATGCCAATCAACCACTGACATTGATGTTATTGGGGAAAAACGCAGACCAATGTTGTTTATCTGAATTAGTTAGCCGGGAGTTCACACACACTTTAAAACAATCAAAAAATACAATTACACAATGGCAAAATTGGAGGGCCAAGTGATAGCTTGCTAAACCTGATATGTTATCCTGCATATTATATAACAGAACTGATATGTCATACTGCATATTATATAACAGAACTGATATGTCATACTGCATATTATTTAACCGAACTGATATGTCATACTGCATATTCTATAACAGAACTGATATGTCATACTGCATATTATTTAACCGAACTGATATGTCATACTGCATATTATATAACAGAACTGATATGTCATACTGCGTATTATATAACAGAACTGATATGTCATATTGCATATTATATAACAGAACTGAAATGTCATACTGCATATTATATAACAGAACTGATATGTCATACTGCATAATATATAACAGAACTGATATGTCATACTGCATTTTACATAACAGAACTGATATGTCATACTGCATATTATTTAACAGAACTGATATGTCATACTGCATATTGTATAACGGAACCTTGCTTTACCATGTACAGTACATGATGTTACCCCTGAGTCCCCATATAGGAAAGGGATACAGTAGAGAAAATGATCAAATCTGGAGGAAACCTGGCAACCATCCCTAGGGTGAAGCATGGTGGTGGCAGCAAGACAACGCCACAGTACCGTCCAAAGGGAATGCGTGCAGCTGGCTGTACACTCGTATCCCCCCCCCCCCTCCCCGTGGACCGGTTCGTACATTGTCCATTCAGGCTTCAAAGCGTTGATTTCCTCCTCAACTTGATTTAATGGCGAGAAAGCGGGGGGGGGGAAGCTGGCGAAAAAAGCGGGAAAAATAGGCATCTCTCTAAAACCCCGTCGTGACGTCTGTCTGTAAATACTTCTCTACGGAAAAAAAGGCCTTGTTCTCTGTGAGACCACGTTTTCACTCTGAAGAGTTAATTTCTCTATGGCTTGTCGTCACAGTGGAGCGTCTGTTGAATGATCCCGTACCTGAAGCCTGACCTTAGAGTTAATATGCTTTTGAGTGACATCGGCACAACAGTTGAGGCAGCCAGGTACGGGATCGTTCGATAGAAGCTCCCGATGAACGCAAACCTACACATGACCATGTGAAATGAACTCTTCACGATGAAAACTTGGTGTCACAAAGAACAAGACCGTTCTTCATAGAAAAGCATTACATACAGCCCTCACATAACTATGACCCCGTGATTGAGCTAGCTAACAGTCCATGCACACCATCCTCTGTAGAACAGTTAATTCTTAGTGTAAAGACTTGAAACTCAGGGCATCGTTAAACTCAGGGCTGCATCAAGGCATCGTTAAACTCAGGGCATCGTTAAACTCAGGGCAGCATCAGGGCATCGTGAAACTCAGGGCATCGTTAAACTCAGGGCTGCATCAAGGCATCGTTAAACTCAGGGCATCGTTAAACTCAGGGCAGCATCAGGGCATCGTGAAACTCAGGGCATCGTTAAACTCAGGGCATCGTGAAACTCAGGGCATTGTTAAATTCAGGGCATCGTGAAACTCAGGGCATTGTTAAACTCAGGGCATCGTTAAACTCAGGGTATCGTCAGGGCATTGTTAAACTCAGGGCATCGTTAAACTCAGGGCATCGTTAAACTCAGGGCATCGTTAAACTCAGGGCATCGTCAGGGCATCGTTAAACTCAGGGCATCGTCAGGGCATCGTTAAACTCAGGGCATCGTTAAACTCAGGGCATCGTTAAACTCAGGGCATCGTCAGGGCATCGTTAAACTCAGGGCATTGTTAAACTCAGGGCATCGTTAAACTCAGGGCATCGTTAAGGGCATCGTTAAACTCAAGGCATCGTTAAACTCAGGGCATCGTTAAGGGCATCGTTAAACTCAAGGCATCGTTAAACTCAGGGCATCGTTAAACTCAGGGCATCGCCAGGGCATCGTTAAACTCAGGGCATCGTTAAACTCAGGGCATCGTCAGGGCATCGTTAAACTCAAGGCATCGTTAAACTCAGGGCATCGTTAAGGGCATCGTTAAACTCAGAGCATCGTTAAACTCAGGGCATCGTTAATTAAACTCAGAGCATCGTTAAACTCAGGGTATCTTGAAACTCAGGGCATCGTTAAAGAATGTCCCCAGGAGGCAGTACATTCTAAAATTGCATCCCCCCCAACCCCCCAGTTTTATAATTGGAATGTGATACAAAATGAGGTGACGGTGTGCTTTAGGACCCAGCGGACGTCTCTGAGTGGTCGGGTAGGCTGTTTGTAGTGTTTATTCGACTGGATTAAAACCCAAGTTGCACCCCTGATTGGTTGACACTCATATGTTCCCATTGACTGCAATGTACTCACATAAGCTTTAAGTGGTTGACATTCATATTTTCCCATTGTTGTCACTGCAAAGCCTACTGGGAGCTTCGCCAATTGACATATGTATGCATCAATTGGCTGATTCTGAACTTTTTGCAAAAACGTGACAGATTGACGTTTTCCTATGATATCATGTTGGTCCAGCACTTACTGTACCCGCCATCTCACTTGGCTGTGAGACATGTAGGCTACATTCTCAAAAAACACAGACAAGCAGGTAGATAGACAAATGCCAAACTGAATTCAATTTTTTTTAAACTCGGTTAGAAGAAGTAGGAGGGGACACGGTGACGGACACCATCCGTTCCCACGTTCCGGTGGACATCTCTGTTTCTGCCTCGAGCGTGCCAGCACAGTTAGTCAGAGAGCTCCTGTAGACCATCTACCGGAGAGAGAGAGAGAGACAGAGACAGACAGAGAGAGAGAGAGAGAGAGAGAGAGAGAGAGAGAGAGAGAGAGAGAGAGAGAGAGAGAGAGAGAGAGAGAGAGAGAGAGAGAGAGAGAGAGAGAGAGAGAGAGAGAGAGAGAGAGAGAGAGGACAGCAGGCAGAGAGCTCCAATACACCCTCTACCGGAGAGAGAGAGAGAGCGGACAGCAGGCAGAGAGCTCACGGAAAGGAAACCACTCTATCCTCCCGGTGTAACACCGGAGTCTTGAGATTCCTCCCCCGTGCGAGGTCAGTTGGAAGTCGAAGACCGAGCAGCTGTTGGTCACTCACACACCGAACCGAGGAAGAAGGGAGAAAATAACAGTTTAAATATCCTCTGTTAGTTTAGATGCGAAGTATAGGGAGGCAGAAATTGAACTTGTGACAGACAGAACTATAGTTTATCTCTCTCTCAAGTTAACCCTGCTACCGGGGGGTTAACACTACGGCTGTCCCGTTTCGACATGGATAAAGTTATGCACCGTCTCTTGGCTGCAATCAGCTTGCTTGTGACGATACAAGGAGAAGTCTATAAAGGTAAGGGTTGTTTTTCCACCTTATAGATCGACACTTTCCCAACTCTCATCACCGTTTCAGGTGCTTTGTGTGGATACGTCGTGTCACACTTGACTTTCTTTCTATTTGGTTAAAATCGGACTTAGGTCTTTTTTTTTTAGTTGGACCACAACAGTTCCGCCGTAGTGTCGAGCGGACTGTCCGTTAACGTTAACGCGCCATCCGTAATAACTTGTAGAGCCTTGATGTGATTAACCTGAAGTGATCTTGCCACTTCAAAAGTGAAGGCTTCTATTTCCTTTGCCAAGCCTAGTGTTGTTGCTTCGTCTCATTTGATTACATATTATGGAAACATTGTCTCGTTTTTTAATTTTTTTAATTCTATTTGTGACCTCTATGTAGATAGTTTGACATGTCTGCGTAAAAGAGTTTAGTTGCGCTCTCCGCGATGCCATGAGCACCCAGTCCTGCTGCCCGCATTCCTAACTCTTCTTCTGGCTGTCGTTTTGAGTCAGCCTAAAACCCCCACAAGTGTCTGTTTGAGTCCCTTTCATGTTTATGTTGTTGTAACCTTTTGGACAAATAGGCTAATCAAATATATAAAAACAATACATCTAGTCGCGTATGAGTTTTAAGAGAAAGAGATGGTAACCTGGAAAATGCTGTTTTACCACATTCAATCATTTCATCAATAACAATAAGTTGTCTTCAACCATCATCTTCTTCATACGACACTATAGGGCTACTTAAACGTTTATGTTATTGATACCTTGCTGCTGCGAAACAGATCAGATCAATATCATCAACCTAACGGTCCGGTTCATTCCGATAGTAGTAGGCTGTGAGCGCGTGTCCAAACTGGGCGACACAGTGTGGGTAGCCTACCGAATGCAATACAACAATATATCGTGTGGTAAATGGTTGATTGGTTAACAGTAAAGCAGTTTTACTTCTGTTAATTTACTAAATGTAAATTGTAAAAACGTGTTTTTATTTTTCTTACTGTGTAGCGATGGTAGAAACGTAATTCTGTATTTACAACTTACCAAAGCAGCTGTAATTCGTCCATCCATGCATTATGATAAAAAGTGCCTTACTGATAGCAGCCAGCCAATGGAAAACGCAGTCATATCTTAATATATATAATATATAATAATATATATATACATATTAAGATATGACTGCGTTTTACGTTGTGCATATGCACAACGGATTACACCGTTAGGCTATGAACTGATACTATATAAAACATGTACCTAAATTTACTATATATATATATAGTATATATATAGTATATAGTATATATATATATATATAGAGAGAGAGAGAGAGAGAGAGAGAGATAGATAGATAGATAGGTAGGTAGGTAGGTAGGTAGGTAGGTAGGTAGATAGATAGATAGATAGATAGTTAGATAGATAGATAGATAGATAGATAGATAGATAGATAGATAGATAGATAGATAGATAGATAGATAGATAGAGATAGATATATTTACATATCATAACTTGGGTGTAATTAACTTCATGTTTCAGACATCATTTATCTCATGTGATTAACTAGTTATATGAACTTCCCTTAAAAATGACTAGAGTGTATCTTAACAAGAATACAGCCTGTTCATTACGTTATCCAACCATCCATGATTCACACTGTAAGGCTCAGCAGAAGATCAACTTTAGAACTGTATTGGCATGTAAGTACAAGTTAACAACAAATAATGTATTTCAGGTTCCCTCTGCTTGCTATTTACACAGCGCCGCACTAGTGTCACAGTATTACTAACGTAGAGGACGAATGTTATGGAGGCCTCAAGTATAGCTCATAGAAGTTCATTGTAATTCTATGATAAAGCCAAAGTACTTTCCATATCCCTAATACCCTGGGGGGGGGGTCTAATTATTGGTCTAATTCAGCTCCTAAATGGGGTCATTTGAGCTGTCTGTCTGGCCCAATATATTTACTATGTGTTACCAGGCTGTTGTGTTCATTCTGATCAATAACTACACGGAGAGTAAATGCAGCGAGCCTCAGGCTGCGGGGGCGGGGTAGTGGTGTTTAATGTTAGCTCACATCACATTATTAAAAAGCTTTCACGTTAAGGAGTGAAGCAGGGTTTATGCATTCACTGTTTATTGGCTAACAATGTGCCAAAGGTTTCTAAAGGTTTTGAGTAGGGTGTCTTTTATATGTTTAGACAGTGGTTAAATGGGGGACAAGACTCTGAAAGCAATTCCCACCGAGCAAAATTAATGGAAAATATGACTATTTAACGTTCTTTTTTATTCAACGTCTTTTCAATGTCTATTCAACGTTTTTTTTTTATTCACTGTCTTTTCAACGTCTATTCAACGTTTTTTTTTATTCAACGTCTTTTCAATGTCTATTCAACGTTTTTTTTTTATTCACTGTCTTTTCAACGTCTATTCAACGTTTTTTTTTATTCAACGTCTATTCAACGTTTTTTTTTATTCAATGTATTTTCAAAGTCTATTCAAGATATTTTGCTCCTGTTAGTCTTTGGTGGTTAGACTGATGCTGTGTGTGTGTGTGTGTGTGTGTTTGTGTGTGTGTGTGTTTGTGTGTGGATTGTAGATGAGTATTTTCTAACCTGTGACGGTGCAGTTCCTCTGTGGCCCTGATGGGGGCAGCATGGTTCACATATTATATTCGTCATCTATTCTAGCGCTCTGAATAAGATCATAACGGCTTGAGAGTGAGACCACAAGCCAGGTACATCATGTAACTCGTTTAAATGTGGTGTCTCTCAGACAGTGGGTAATGTGGTTTACATTTTTTAGTTGAGTTAGATTAGCAAAAATACAAAACAACTGTGAATGATGCACAATAATTAATTCATATCAACATCAGAAAACATCCCTCATAAAATGATAAATAATATAATAATATAATATAATAATGAAAAATGTTATGAATATAAAATAAAATATTTCAGTCCTTTTCTGTGTGAGATCTATCCGTTTTGGCATGTGGTGTAAGTTGGCAGCAGGGTGAAAGAAGAGAGAGTGTGTGTGTGTGTGTGTTTCTCTGGGTGTGTGCTTCTGAGCAGAAATCTGTGCGTCTCTGTGTGCTTTTCAGTGTGTGTGCGTCTGTGTATTAGGGGGAGATTTATAGACGTGGTGTGCAGCGCTGAGCTCCAGGTTCCCCCTGGCACTCACGTCCTCCATAAATGTGGTTTCTACTTGCATGAGTGTGTGTAGATATGTAAAGTAGGAGCTAATCAATCAGATCTCCCCTCTCATCTCCCCTCGCTACTCCTCCTCTCCTCTCCTCTCCTCTCCTCTCCTCTCATACCCTCTCTTCTCATCCCCTCCTCTCTTCTCATCTCCTCTCTTCTCATCCCATCCTCTAATCTCCTCTATTCTCATCTCCTCTCTTCTATTCTCATCTCCACTATTCTCATCTCATCTCCTCTCTTCTCATCCCTCCTCTCTCTCTTCTCATCCCCTCCTCTCTTCATCTCCTCTCTTCTCATCCCTTCCTCTCTTCTCATCCCCTCCTCTCTTATCCCCTCCTCTCTTCATCTCCTCTCTTCTCTTCTCCTCTCTTCTCATCCCCTCATCTCTTCTCATCTCGTCTCATCCCCTCATCTCTTCTCATCTCCTCTCTTCTCATCCCTTCCTCTCTTGTCATCCCTCTACTCATCCCCTCCTCTCTTCTCATCCCCTCCCCTCCTCTCATCTCATCCCCTCCCCTCATCTCTCCTCTCTTCTCATCTCCTCTATTCTCATCGCCTCTCATCTCATCCCCTCTCCTCTCATCTCCTCTCTTCTCTTCTCATCTCATCCGCTCTCATCTCATCTCCTCTCCTGTCATCTCCTCTCATCTTCTCTCATCTCCTCTCCTCTCTTCTCATCTCATCCGCTCTCCTCTCCTCTCTTCTCCTCTCCTCTCCTCTCCTCTCATACCCTCTCTTCTCATCCCCTCCTCTCTTCTCATCTCCTCTCTTCTCATCCCATCCTCTAATCTCCTCTATTCTCATCTCCTCTCTTCTATTCTCATCTCCACTATTCTCATCTCATCTCCTCTCTTCTCATCCCCTCCTCTCTTCTCATCCCCTCCTCTCTTCATCTCCTCTCTTCTCATCCCTTCCTCTCTTCTCATCCCCTCCTCTCTTATCCCCTCCTCTCTTCATCTCCTCTCTTCTCTTCTCCTCTCTTCTCATCCCCTCATCTCTTCTCATCTCTGTCTCATCCCCTCATCTCTTCTCATCTCTTCTCTCTTCTCATCCCTTCCTCTCTTTGTCATCCCTCTACTCATCCCCTCCTCTCTTCTCATCCCCTCCTCTCATCTCATCCCCTCCCCTCATCTCTCCTCTCTTCTCATCTCCTCTATTCTCATCGCCTCTCATCTCATCCCCTCTCCTCTCATCTCCTCTCTTCTCTTCTCATCTCATCCGCTCTCATCTCATCTCCTCTCCTGTCATCTCCTCTCATCTTCTCTCATCTCCTCTCCTCTCTTCTCATCTCATCCGCTCTCCTCTCCTCTCTTCTCTTCTCCTCTCCTCTCCTCTCCTCTCCTCTCCTCTCCTCTCCTCTCCTCTCCTCTCCTCTCCTCTCCTCTCCTCTCCTCTCCTCTCCTCTCCTCTCCTCTCCTCTCATACCCTCTCTTCTCATCCCCTCCTCTCTTCTCATCTCCTCTCTTCTCATCCCATCCTCTAATCTCTTCTATTCTCATCTCCTCTCTTCTATTCTCATCTCCACTATTCTCATCTCATCTCCTCTCTTCTCATCCCCTCCTCTCTTCTCATCCCCTCCTCTCTTCATCTCCTCTCTTCTCATCCCTTCCTCTCTTCTCATCCCCTCCTCTCTTATCCCCTCCTCTCTTCATCTCCTCTCTTCTCTTCTCCTCTCTTCTCATCCCCTCATCTCTTCTCATCTCGTCTCATCCCCTCATCTCTTCTCATCTCCTCTCTTCACATCCCTTCCTCTCTTGTCATCCCTCTACTCATCCCCTCCTCTCTTCTCATCCCCTCCTCTCATCTCATCCCCTCCCCTCATCTCTCCTCTCTTCTCATCTCCTCTATTCTCATCGCCTCTCATCTCATCCCCTCTCCTCTCATCTCCTCTCTTCTCTTCTCATCTCATCCGCTCTCATCTCATCTCCTCTCCTGTCATCTCCTCTCATCTTCTCTCATCTCCTCTCCTCTCTTCTCTTCTCATCTATTCTCCTCTCCTCTCCTCTCCTCTCCTCTCCTCTCCTCTCCTCTCCTCTCCTCTCCTCTCCTCTCCTCTCCTCTCCTCTCCTCTCCTCTCCTCTCCTCTCCCAATACATATCGTATCGGCACCTAAGTATTGTGATAATTTGGTATTGTGAGGTCCCTGTGTGGCCTGGTTAGAGCCTGGCTGCATCGCAAAAGTCGAAAGAGGTCTCCTCTCCTTGTCTCCTCTCCCTCATTTCAATAGTCTAAAGTGTGTGTGTAAATTAGGGCTGGGAATTGCCAGGGACCTCCCAATACCATATTATCAGGATACTTATGTGCCAATATGATATGTATTGCGATTCGATACTATGATTTAATTGCGATTCGATGTTCCGAACATATTGCTCAGCATACTCTATGTCTGCGGCATAGGGACAAGAGAGCCATGAGAAAACAAACATTTTATCATTCATGGAAATGAAAAGAGCAATTTTTTATTTATTTATTTACAGTTTTTTTTCAATTGTTTACACGCAATTTTGAAAACCTGTTTTTTTTTTTTCAAAATATAATCACAATTATCCAAACACCACACTCAATGTGCATAATTCCTAGATCGTTTGCAAAATGACACACTTCAGTCAAAACATACACACTTCAGTCAAAACATATACACATATTTGTGAAAATGCTATTAGTTTTCATTTAACCAACACAGTCCTCAATGATCTGACACTATTGCAGCCAGTTTCACACTGCTGTGATAAATAAAAAACACAATTGTAAAAAAACTAATTTTAGGAAATAGCATGTGCTAGATTTTTGGCCAGACATTGTTATGTAAGGGATAATTTAGATAATTTAAAATAGTGACAAACCCACAACATTCTTCATGATTAGTTTGAGATATAGGGAGAATGTACACAAATAGGCCTACTATAAACTTACCAAGCACTGCACAACACTGATGCTGCAGATTGAATATTTCAAGTATTTATTTCAATACTTACAGTATTTCTTACCATAATCAGTTACAGTGGGGCGGCAGGTAGCCTAGTGGTTAGAGTGTCGGACTTGTAACCGCCGAAGACGTGGATGTCGATTAAGGCAGCCCCCCGCACCTCTCTGATTCAGAGGGGTTGGGTTAAAAGCGGAAGACACATTTCGGTTGAAGGCATTTGGTGTACAACTGACTAATAATGGTGACTTTGACTTTGACTTTACAGTAATCAACCAACAATGAAATCAATGAAACAAATAAAATCTGTAGACAAATAAAAATTACTGCATGAAGTACATATACTTTGACTCTGAAGAAAAACTACTGTAAAAGCAACAAGAATACTGTAACTATTCATCATCTCTCCGTCTGGCTGGATCAGGCCATAAGATTTCATCCACATCACAGGCTATGTCTTCATTGGCAAGGCACCGTTGGAAGAATCGCCTCGTGTGACGAATCCACCCCTGCACATAAGCTGCTTTGATATGATCACAGGCCTGCTCCATGGCCTGAATGAGAGGCAAACGGTCATAGGGCCACAGGTCGTATACCTTCCACCGCCATGCTGAAAAAAACTCTTCTATTGCATTCAGGAAGGGGGAGTATGGGGGAAGGTATAAGACTTCAAGTTCAGGGTGCTCATGGAAACAATTCTGGACCAGAGCAGCCCGATGGAATGAGACATTGTCCCAAACGACAATGTACCGCATCTGGTCCACTTGGTTTAATGCTGTGACAATCTCGTGCAATCTGTCAAGAAATGCAAGTATTAGATTTGCATTATAGGGTCCCAGATTTGCATGGTGGTGGAGGACCCCATTTTGTGTAATAGCAGCGCAAAGGGTGATGTTACCCCCTCGCTGCCCTGGCACATTGGTGATTGCCCTGTGTCCAATTACATTTCTCCCTCTTCTTCTTGTTTTCGCAAGGTTAAATCCAGCCTCATCCACATATATAAATTCATGTTGAATTTCTGCAGCATCCATTTGCAAGACTCTCTGAAACACAGTAAAAGACAATAGGATGCTATTCAATATCTATTGCACAGTATTGTTTTGTGCCAGAACATTATGAGCAGTGCACAATACCACACCATAGTAAGATGAACAATACATACCTCCACATACTCATTGCGCAGATGTTTCGCTCTCTCTGAATTTCTGTCAAATGGTACCCGATACAGTTGCTTCATGTATATTTGATTTTTCTTGAGGATTCGACCTAATGTTGACAGAGAGACTCGTTGGATGTTATTGAAAATATGGTCATCATTGATGATATTGGCTTGGATTTCTCGCAGCCTGATACAATTATTGGTCAAAACCATGTTCACAATGGCGGCCTCTTGTGCACGAAGTGAACATAGGGCCCCTTCCACCTTGGTGTCCTCGACCCTCAATCCTATGTAAAACAAATACACTGCTCAAAAAAATAAAGGGAACACTAAAATAACACATCATAGATCTGAATGAATGAAATAATCTTATTAAATACTTTTTTCTTTACATAGTTGAATGTGCTGACAACAAAATCACACAAAAATTATCAATGGAAATCAAATTTATCAACCCATGGAGGTCTGGATTTGGAGTCACACTCAAAATTAAAGTGGAAAACCACACTACAGCCTGATCCAACTTTGATGTAATGTCCTTAAAACAAGTCAAAATGAGGCTCAGTAGTGTGTGTGGCCTCCACGTGCCTGAATGACCTCCCTACAACGCCTGGGCATGCTCCTGATGAGGTGGCGGATGGTCTCCTGAGGGATCTCCTCCCAGACCTGGACTAAAGCATCCGCCAACTCCTGGACAGTCTGTGGTGCAACGTGGCGTTGGTGGATGGAGCGAGACATGATGTCCCAGATGTGCTCAATTGGATTCAGGTCTGGGGAACGGGCGGGCCAGTCCTTAGCATCAATGCCTTCCTCTTGCAGGAACTGCTGACACACTCCAGCCACATGAGGTCTAGCATTGTCTTGCATTAGGAGGAACCCAGGGCCAACCGCACCAGCATATGGTCTCACAAGGGGTCTGAGGATCTCATCTCGGTATCTAATGGCAGTCAGGCTACCTCTGGCGAGCACATGGAGGGCTGTGCGGCCCCCCAAAGAAATGCCACCCCACACCATGACTGACCCACCGCCAAACCGGTCATGCTGGAGGATGTTGCAGGCAGCAGAACGTTCTCCACGGCGTCTCCAGACTCTGTCACGTCTGTCACGTGCTCAGTGTGAACCTGCTTTCATCTGTGAAGAGCACAGGGCGCCAGTGGCGAATTTGCCAATCTTGGTGTTCTCTGGCAAATGCCAAACGTCCTGCACGGTGTTGGGCTGTAAGCACAACCCCACCTGTGGACGTTGGGCCCTCATACCACCCTCATGGAGTCTGTTTCTGACCGTTTGAGCAGACACATGCACATTTGTGGCCTGCTGGAGGTCATTTTGCAGGGCTCTGGCAGTGCTCCTCCTTGCACAAAGGCGGAGGTAGTGGTCCTGCTGCTGGGTTGTTGCCCTCCTACGGCCTCCTCCACGTCTCCTGATGTACTGGCCTGTCTCCTAGTAGCGCCTCCATGCTCTGGACACTACGCTGACAGACACAGCAAACCTTCTTGCCACAGCTCGCATTGATGTGCCATCCTGGATGAGCTGCACTAACTGAGCCACTTGTGTGGGTTGTAGACTCCGTCTCATGCTACCACTAGAGTGAAAGCACCGCCAGCATTCAAAAGTGACCAAAACATCAGCCAGGAAGCATAGGAACTGAGAAGTGGTCTGTGGTCACCACCTTCAGAACCACTCCTTTATTGGGGGTGTCTTGCTAATTGCCTATAATTTCCACCTGTTGTCTATATCCATTTGCACAACAGCATGTGAAATTTATTGTCAATCAGTGTTGCTTCCTAAGTGGACAGTTTGATTTCACAGAAGTGTGATTGACTTGGAGTTACATTGTGTTGTTTAAGTGTTCCCTTTATTTTTTTGAGCAGTGTATATAAAAAAATACACATGCAGCCTACTGTCAAATGTCACAGTAAACAATATTGATGATAAGTACAGCAAGCTTCAGTTTCACTGTACTGTGTGGTTAGCTTACCTGTTTTACCTGACCTGACACAACAGTATTTCTGCTGAGATTTGGTTGAACTCTTTGTCCAGCTTCCATCAGTTGTCAGTCCATGGTTGATAACATGGTCAATAAGTGTTGCACGGATTTCTTGAGTCAAATTTGGTCCTCGTCTTCTTTGTTCAGGTTCTATCAACTCTTCAAGTCCTTCTCTACCTCTTCCTCTACCCAGGCCTCTTCCTCTATCTCCTTCTCCTCTTCCTCTACCTCTTTCTCCTCTTCCTCTACCTAGGCCTCTTCCTCTACCTTCTTCTCCTCTTCCTCTACCTAGGCCTCTTCCTCTATCTCCTTCTCCTCTTCCTCTACCTCCTTCTCCTCTTCCTCTACCTCCTTCTCCTCTTCCTCTACCTAGGCCTCTTCCTCTACCTCCTTCTCCTCTTCCTCTACCTAGGCCTCTTCCTCTATCTCCTTCTCCTCTTCCTCTACCTCCTTCATCTCCTCTTTGAGCTCCCCCTCTCATTCTCACTCTTCTTCTTCTTCTTCTAGCTCCTTCCATTTTTGTTGAAGACAGGTGAACTCACCTGCTGCCTTTTATAGCACACCTGAGTGCTGCGTTTTCAAATTAGCACATGTGTGCTTCCACACCTGGTGGATGTGATTATCCAATTCGTTCATTAGTGTGGTCATTGGCAATCCGGGGCTTTGTAATGACAAGGAAGTAACCTCAAAATCCTTATCTGTGTCTAAGGTGTGAAAATGTGTGTAGAGTTTTACAAATCACTGTGTGTAATGTTTTGCAAAAAGGGTGAAGCAGACATTGTGTGTAATGTTGTGCAAATCTGTGGAGGTGTTTTGCTCATTGGAGTAGAATTTTGCAAATTGTGTGGACATTTTTATTTTAGTGTGTAAACAATCGTAAAAAACTGTAAAATGAACGTAGAGAACTAGCTAAGAAGGAACATTTGAGTTTTGGTACAGGTACAGCCAACTAACGCAAAAATAACATTGTGATATTGTCAAAAACGATATACAATGCCTTCCACATGTTGTGTTACAGCCTGTATTCAAAATGTATTAAATAAAAAAAGAATCTCACCCATCTACACACAATATCCCATAATAACAAAAATTATTTTGCTAATTTATTTTAAATGAAATACAGAAATGTCTCATTTATATTTAAGTATTCAGACCCCTCAGTCAATACATGTTAGTATCACCTTTGGCAGCTATTACAGCTGTCACTCTTTCTGGGTAAGTCTCTAAGAGCTGTGAGTCTTTCTGGGTAAGGCTCTAAGAGCTGTGAGTCTTTCTGGGTAAGGCTCTAAGAGCTGTGAGTCTCTCTGGGTAAGGCTCTAAGAGCTGTGAGTCTTTCTGGGTAAGTCTTTAAGAGCTGTGAGTCTCTCTGGGTAAGGCTCTAAGAGCTGTGAGTCTCTCTGGGTAAGGCTCTAAGAGCTGTGAGTCTTTCTGGGTAAGTCTTTAAGAGCTGTGAGTCTTTCTGGGTAAGTCTTTAAGAGCTGTGAGTCTCTCTGGGTAAGGCTCTAAGAGTTGTGAGTCTCTCTGGGTAAGGCTCTAAGAGCTGTGAGTCTTTCTGGGTAAGTCTTTAAGAGCTGTGAGTCTTTCTGGGTAAGTCTCTAAGAGCTGTGAGTCTCTCTGGGTAAGGCTCTAAGAGCTGTGAGTCTTTCTGGGTAAGTCTTTAAGAGCTGTGAGTCTTTCTGGGTAAGTCTTTAAGAGCTGTGAGTCTTTCTGGGTAAGGCTCTAAGAGCTGTGAGTCTCTCTGGGTAAGTCTTTAAGAGCTGTGAGTCTTTCTGCGTAAGTCTTTAAGAGCTGTGAGTCTTTCTGGGTAAGGCTCTAAGAGCTGTGAGTCTCTCTGGGTAAGTCTTTAAGAGCTGTGAGTCTTTCTGGGTAAGTCTCTAAGAGCTGTGAGTCTCTCTGGGTAAGGCTCTAAGAGCTGTGAGTCTCTCTGGGTAAGGCTCTAAGAGCTGTGAGTCTTTCTGGGTAAGTCTCTAAGAGCTGTGAGTCTCTCTGGGTAAGTCTCTAAGAGCTGTGAGTCTCTCTGGGTAAGTCTCTAAGAGCTGTGAGTCTCTCTGGGTAAGGCTCTAAGAGCTGTGAGTCTTTCTGGGTAAGTCTTTAAGAGCTGTGAGTCTTTCTGGGTAAGTCTTTAAGAGCTGTGAGTCTTTCTGGGTAAGGCTCTAAGAGCTGTGAGTCTCTCTGGGTAAGTCTTTAAGAGCTGTGAGTCTTTCTGCGTAAGTCTTTAAGAGCTGTGAGTCTCTCTGGGTAAGTCTCTAAGAGCTGTGAGTCTCTCTGGGTAAGTCTCTAAGAGCTGTGAGTCTCTCTGGGTAAGGCTCTAAGAGCTGTGAGTCTCTCTGGGTAAGGCTCTAAGAGCTCCGGCTATGCTTTTTTCTCCCACCATTTCTGATCTGAAATCACCATCACCCACTTGTCATTTTTCAACAATTATTTTTTGTTGTTGTTGTTGTTGCTAGTAATGTATCAATGTTTATCTTACGAAATGAGCTATGACAGCTACAGTTATAACAATTAATATATTATAGTACATCTTTGGATTTCACCCCTGCCTCAAAACGAATGGCTTTGGTCGTTTTGAAGTGTTCAGGGAGTGAACTTCTCCTCCTGCGTCGACCATGCAGCGCTGCTCGCAAACGTGATTGCTCTCCTCGTTATGAAATGATCAACTTTACTCTGTATATCTAAACATGACTATATACACTGATTGTTTAAAGCAAAACTATTGCTGATGGTGATCCTCAACAATCAACATCCTGAACAATCAAAATTAGGGATGGGGCACGGTTATTCGAATATTCAAATATTTGAACGGGCGTTAGTATTCCATTACTTGCAAAAGTATTCATTTTTGAGAAAATAATTAATATGCCTGTAGGTGTATTTTAATGAACAGGGTTTGTCTAAAATGTAATTAAATTATCTATGTGACATTGCTACATACAAGGATAAAACATGAGATTAGATTTTATTTTATAAAACAACAGTTTTATGACAGTTTTTATGAGTTCGCCCCAAAAAAAATATGTACTGGTAGCCTACACACATTTCACATGTGTAGCTAGTTATTGCTGTAGCTTGTTATTGTTGTAACTAGTTATTGTTGTAGCTAGTTATTGTTGTAACTTGTTATTGTTGTAACTTGTTATTGTTGTAACTTGTTATTGTTGTAGCTAGTTATTGTTGTAGCTAGTTATTGTTGTAACTTGTTATTGTTGTAACTAGTTATTGTTGTAGCTAGTTATTGTTGTAACTTGTTATTGTTGTAACTTGTTATTGTTGTAGCTAGTTAATGTTGTAGCTAGATATTGTTGTAGCTAGATATTGTTGTAGCTAGTTATTGTTGTAACTTGTTATTGTTGTAACTTGTTATTGTTGTAGCTAGTTATTGTTGTAACTTGTTATTGTTGTAACTTGTTATTGTTGTAACTTGTTATTGTTGTAACTTGTTATTGTTGTAGCTAGTTATTGTTGTAACTAGTTATTGTTGTAGCTAGTTATTGTTGTAACTTGTTATTGTTGTAACTAGTTATTGTTGTAGCTAGTTATTGTTGTAGCTAGTTATTGTTGTAGCTAGATATTGTTGTAACTTGTTATTGTTGTAGCTAGATATTGTTGTAGCTAGTTATTGTTGTAACTAGTTATTGTTGTAACTTGTTATTGTTGTAACTTGTTATTGTTGTAGCTAGTTATTGTTGTAACTTGTTATTGTTGTAGCTAGTTATTGTTGTAACTTGTTATTGTTGTAGCTAGTTATTGTTGTAGCTAGATATTGTTGTAGCTAGATATTGTTGTAGCTAGTTATTGTTGTAACTTGTTATTGTTGTAACTTGTTATTGTTGTAACTTGTTATTGTTGTAGCTAGTTATTGTTGTAACTTGTTATTGTTGTAGCTAGTTATTGTTGTAACTAGTTATTGTTGTAGCTAGTTATTGTTGTAACTTGTTATTGTTGTAACTTGTTATTGTTGTAGCTAGATATTGTTGTAACTTGTTATTGTTGTAGCTAGTTATTGTTGTAACTAGTTATTGTTGTAACTTGTTATTGTTGTAGCTAGTTATTGTTGTAACTTGTTATTGTTGTAGCTAGTTATTGTTGTAACTAGTTATTGTTGTAGCTAGTTATTGTTGTAACTTGTTATTGTTGTAGCTAGTTATTGTTGTAGCTAGTTATTGTTGTAACTTGTTATTGTTGTAACTTGTTATTGTTGTAGCTAGTTATTGTTGTAGCTAGTTATTGTTGTAACTTGTTATTGTTGTAGCTAGTTATTGTTGTAACTTGTTATTGTTGTAGCTAGTTATTGTTGTAACTAGTTATTGTTGTAGCTAGTTATTGTTGTAACTTGTTATTGTTGTAACTTGTTATTGTTGTAGCTAGATATTGTTGTAGCTAGTTATTGTTGTAGCTAGTTATTGTTGTAACTTGTTATTGTTGTAGCTAGTTATTGTTGTAACTTGTTATTGTTGTAACTAGTTATTGTTGTAGCTAGTTATTGTTGTAACTTGTTATTGTTGTAACTTGTTATTGTTGTAGCTAGATATTGTTGTAGCTAGTTATTGTTGTAGCTAGTTATTGTTGTAACTTGTTATTGTTGTAGCTAGTTATTGTTGTAGCTAGTTATTGTTGTAACTTGTTATTGTTGTAACTTGTTATTGTTGTAGCTAGTTATTGTTGTAGCTAGTTAATGTTGTAGCTAGATATTGTTGTAGCTAGTTATTGTTGTAGCTAGTTAATGTTGTAGCTAGATATTGTTGTAGCTAGTTATTGTTGTAGCTAGTTAATGTTGTAGCTAGATATTGTTGTAGCTAGTTATTGTTGTAGCTTGTTATTGTAGCTAGTTAATGGTGTAGCTAGTTATTGTTGTAACTAGTTATTGTTGTAACTAGTTATTGTTGTAACTAGTTATTGTTGTAGCTAGTTATTGTTGTAGCTAGATATTGTTGTAGCTAGATATTGTTGTAGCTTGTTATTGTAGCTAGTTAATGGTGTAGCTAGTTATTGTTGTAGCTAGATATTGTTGTAACTAGTTATTGTTGTAGCTAGATATTGTTGTAGCTAGTTAATGTTGTAGCTAGATATTGTTGTAGCTTGTTATTGTAGCTAGTTAATGGTGTAGCTAGTTATTTCATTTTATTTAACCTTTATTTAACTAGGCAAGTCAGTTAAGAACAAATTCTTATTTACAATGACGGCATAGGAACAGTGGGTTAACTGTGTTGTATAATGTACAGTGGGGCAAAAAAGTATTTAGTCAGCCACCAATTGTGCAAGTTCTCCAACTTAAAAAGATGAGAGAGGCCTGTAATTTTCATTATAGGTACACTTCAACTATGACAGACGAAATGAGAAAAAGAAATCCAGAAAATCACATTGTAGCATTTTTAATTTATTTATTTGCAAATTATGGTGGAAAATAAGTATTTGGTCAATAACAAAAGTTTATCTCAATACTTTGTTATATACCCTTTGTTGGCAATGACAGAGGTCAAATGTTTTCTGTAAGTCTTCACAAGGTTTTCACACACTGTTGCTGGTATTTTGGCCATTTCCTCCATGCAGATCTCCTCTAGAGCAGTGATGTTTTGGGGCTGTCGCTGGGCAACACGGACTTTCAACTCCCTCCAAAGATTTTCTATGGGGTTGAGACCTGGAGACTGGGTAGGCCACTCCAGGACCTTGAAATGCTTCTTACAAAGCCACTCCTTCGTTGCCCGGGCGTTGTGTTTAGGATCATTGTCATGCTGAAAGACCCAGCCACGTTTCATCTTCAATGCCCTTGCTGATGGAAGGAGGTTTTCACTCAAAATCTCACGATACATGGCCCCATTCATTCTTTCCTTTACACGGATCAGTCGTCCTGGTCCCTTTGCAGAAAAACAGCCCCAAAGCATGATGTTTCCACCCCCATGCTTCACAGTAGGTATGGTGTTCTTTGGAAGCAACTCAGCATTCTTTGTCCTCCAAACACGACGAGTTGAGTTTTTACCAAAAAGTTCTATTTTGGTTTCATCTGACCATATGACATTCTCCCAATCCTCATCTGGATCATCCAAATGCTCTCTAGCAAACTTCAGACGGGCCTGAACATGTACTGGCTTAAGCAGGGGGACACGTCTGGCACTGCAGGATTTGAGTCCCTGGCGGCGTGGTGTGTTACTGATGGTAGGCTTTGTTACTTTGGTCCCAGCTCTCTGCAGGTCATTCACTAGGTCCCCGTGTGGTTCTGGGATTTTTGCTCACCGTTCTTGTGATCATTTTGACCCCACGGGGTGAGATCTTGCGTGGAACCCCAGATCGAGGAAGATTATCAGTGGTCTTGTATGTCTTCCATTTCCTAATAATTGCTCCCACAGTTGATTTCTTCAAACCAAGCTGCTTACCTATTGCAGATTCAGTCTTCCCAACCTGGTGCAGGTCTACAATTTTGTTTCTGGTGTCCTTTGACAGCTCTTTGGTCTTGGCCATAGTGGAGTTTGGAGTGTGACTGTTTGAGGTTGTGGACAGGTGTCTTTTATACTGATAACAAGTTCAAACAGGTGCCATTAATACAGGTAACGAGTGGAGGACAGAGGAGCCTCTTAAAGAAGAAGTTACAGGTCTGTGAGAGCCAGAAATCTTGCTTGTTTGTATGTGACCAAATACTTATTTTCCACCATAATTTGCAAATAAATTCATTAAAAATCCTACAATGTGATTTTCTGGATTTTTCTTCCTCATTTTGTCTGTCATAGTTGAAGTGTACCTATGATGAAAATTACAGGCCTCTCTCATCTTTTTAAGTGAGAGAACTTGCACAATTGGTGGCTGACTAAATACTTTTTTGCCCCACTGTATGTGTTTTTTTATAGCATGATATGTTGGCCATATCGCCCAGCCCTACAATGCATGCTACATTTGGATTGGTTTTGGGTCCAGCAGACCGATGCACTCCTATCTTAAAAGTTTGGACCTTTACATCCCTGGTGTGTGTGTGAAATTGTGTTTGTGCCTGTGTGGGTGTGTGTTTGCACTTGTGTGTGTGTGTGCGTAAGTTTGTGTGTATGTGCATTTGTGTGTCTTGCGCGCGTGTGTGTGCGGCGTGTGCATGCGTTTGTGTGTGCGTTTGTCTGTCACCATATATTGCCAAGCTTTTATCACTGCAGAGTTACTGCTGCAGCAGAGGCCGATAATATCCTGGTTGACTAATCCTGATAGTCGTCGTAGCCGCGCGTTACGTTGACTAAAACAACAACAACAACGCATCGTCTGCTCGGGAAAGATAAACAGCACTCCATTTGAAGTCTGCGTATAATTTAGATCGTTCTTCAGTCATAAAAACATTTTTTTTTACCATCCTATCCGCCTTCAAGATAATAGAGTCATTCCCCCGAAAGGTGTGTTGAAGGGTGTCGTGCAGCTAACAATTCTAGTTGGAGACAACGTTTTTTTGTTATGTTACCTCCGTAATGTTCCCCTAGATGTTTGAGTGTCCAGTGTTCTGTTAGTTAGGGGAACAGCAAAATGCTTCCTGAGAAACTATTTAGCATGTTTGGGTGTTAGTGTTAGGAGAACGTTCCCTTAACGTCAAATAAAACTTACCCAGAAAGTGGTTAACATGTTCTCAGCGTATCCTATATATTCAGAGAACATTCCATCAACATCACGCCAAACATACACAGGACATGGTTTCCATGTTCTCAGAATATAATATACTAATGTTCTAGACACGTTTTATGGGAACATTGCAAGAACATTCCTGTGTCCAATGACGTTTAAAACGTCAGCTTGTTCCGTGGACGTCTGTAAATACATTTGTAGGACATTCATATAGAACAATAATGTAGGATATTCTGAGAACATGGTTCTTGGTAAGTTCTGTTTGACATTAAGGGAATGGTTGCTTGGAAACATTAGGTAATGACTTAATGACAATCTTAAAGGAACGTTCTCTAAACTTTTCGGAACATTTGTTGTTAGCTGGGCAGACAGGCATATTCCTTTGTTTGAGCCAGTGGAGAATGAAATTAAATATGCAAGCAGCAAGTTTTAAGATGGTTTCATCAACAGTGGAGAAAAACACGGTGCACGGTGATTGATGACGGTACAAAGCGGAGAGAAGAGAGGAGAGAAGAGAGGAGAGACATCTCCATTTGCTTGCTTCGGTGGTTTTTCCTGCTTTCACTTTTATGATGATGATAAGGCAAGGTAGTGTGTGTGTGTGTGTGTGTGTGTGTGTGTGTGTGTGTGTGTGTGTGTGTGTGTGTGTGTGTGTGTGCGTGCGTGCGTGCGTGCGCGTCTGCGTGCGTGCGTGTGTGTGTGTGTGGAAAGGAAACCCATTGATTTAACTGTTCAGACACTGTTGGCGACACATTTTGACAATGTGTCAGATGGATGGCATATATCCCATGTATTGTATGGTATGACTTGTGACCCACACAATGCTGAAAATAGTAATCTGTTCAACTGGTTTCGATGTGTAATGACGGGGTTAAGTCGGGGCAAGTCAGACAAATGAGAGAATCGTGGTGTGTGTTTTAATATTTAATTTTCTAAAGGGTTAAGTCTGTTCACATAAGCCCTATGACTGTTGCTGTACCCTGTCATAGAACGTCAAAGTCACTAAGTCATTATCTGGGTTATGTAGGCCTTGGCATATATGACAGACAGGCTGCTTAAAAGAAAAGAATGGATAAGTCAGATGACATGAGCTCTATGACTGTTCTATAACCTATCATAGAGTGTCCCAATCCCTAAGTCCCAATTATGAAAAACAAACAAACAGGCTGCTTCAAGAGAAAGAACCCGAACGGCTCTGGCTGTGTTGGTGTGCTTAGTTCATCACCACCGTACCTCAGAGAGACACTATGCTTAGTTCATCACCACCGTACCTCAGAGAGACACTATGCTTAGATCATCACCGCCGTACCTCAGAGAGACACTATGCTTAGTTCATCACCGCTGTACCTCAGAGAGACACTATGCTTAGTTCATCACCGCCGTACCTCAGAGAGACACTATGCTTAGTTCATCACCGCCGTACCTCAGAGAGACACTATGCTTAGTTCATCACCGCCGTACCACAGAGAGACACTATGCTTAGTTCATCACCGTACCTCAGAGAGACACTATGCTTAGTTCATCACCGCCGTACCTCAGAGAGACACTATGCTTAGTTCATCACCGCCGTACCTCAGAGAGACACTATGCTTAGTTCATCACCGCCGTACCTCAGAGAGACACTATGCTTAGTTCATCACCGCCGTACCTCAGAGAGACACTATGCTTAGTTCATCACCGCCGTACCTCAGAGAGACACTATGCTTAGTTCATCACCGCCGTACCTCAGAGAGACACTATGCTTAGTTCATCACCGCCGCATTCTCAGAGAGACACTATGCTTAGTTCATCACCGCCGTACCTCAGAGAGACACTATGCTTAGTTCATCACCGCCATACCTCAGAGAGACACTATGCTTAGTTCATCACCGCCGTACCTCAGAGAGACACTATGCTTAGTTCATCACCACCGTACCTCAGAGAGACACTATGCTTAGTTCATCACCGCCGTACCTCAGAGAGACACTATGCTTAGTTCATCACCACCGTACCTCAGAGAGACACTATGCTTAGTTCATCACCGCCGTACCTCAGAGAGACACTATGCTTAGTTCACCACCGTACCTCAGAGAGACACTATGCTTAGTTCATCACCGCCGTACCTCAGAGAGACACTATGCTTAGTTCATCACCGCCGTACCTCAGAGAGACACTATGCTTAGTTCATCACCGCTGTACCTCAGAGAGACACTCCACATCCAATCATTAGCTGTTGATTTGCTAGTGATTTTATTTCCATTCTGAGGAGGTGGTAATAGTCTGAAGTTGAGGTGTGTGTGTGTCTCTGTGTGTGTGTGTGTGTGTCTCTGTGTGTGTGTGTGTGTGTGTATGTGTGTGTGTGTCTCTGTGTGTGTGTGTGTGTCTCTGTGTGTGTCTGTGTGTGTGTGTGAGTCTCGGTGTGTGTAGATGCTGGACAAACAGAGCTAGTCTAATTATACACAGCCCCGTCTTCTAATCAAGAGGATAAAAGCTAATGAATCACACACAGGCCAGCACAGGGTCTGTATAATGAAGAGAGAGAGACAGGGAGGGATGGGGGTAGAGCGAGAGGGGGGAAGGAGAGACAGAGAGAGAATAACAGATAAAGGGGTGTAAGAAACAGAGGGGTTAGAGAAGTGGAGCTGGAGAGAGAGAGAGAGAGAGAGAGAGAGAGAGAGAGACAGAGAGAGAGAGAGAGAGAGAGAGAGAGAGAGAGAGAGAGAGAGAGAGAGAGAGAGAGAGAGAGAGAGAGAGAGAGAGATGGCCACACAAGAGTCATTTACAATGTGGTCTCATCACCATAAAAAAAAATATATAAAATAAGTTACAAAGAGAAAAACAACAACTTGTTATGCGTCCAGCAGATCATGTTTACAGCATCGCAGGAGAGAGAGAGAGAGAGTTCAGGCACTCTGGAAAACATCACTAATTAATGCTCCAAGGGTCTACATTGTTATTAATGACAAACAAGAAAAGGATGGAGAAGGAGAAGAGGGGAGGGGAGGAGGAGGAGGAGAAGAGGAGAAGGGAGGAGGAGAAAGAGATGCAGAGAGTTAGAGGGGACGGGGAGGAGGATAAGAGGGTGGGAGGAGATGAGGGAGGATGGGAGGAGAGGAGGATGAGAGGAAGATTGAGGAAGGAAGAGGGGAGGAAGAGAGGAGAGGTAAGGAGGAGGAGAGCAAGAGATCAGCAGGAGAGGAGGGGAGAGGAGGGGGAGAGGAGGGGAGAGGGTGGGAGAGGAGAGGAGGAGAGCAGGAGGGCAGAGGAGGGGACCAGGAAAGGAGAGGAGAGGAGAGGAGGGAGGGATAGGGGAGAGGAGAGGAGAGGAGAGGAGGAGTGAGTGAGAGAGGGGAGGAGGGGAGAGGAGAGGAGGAGTGAGTGAGAGAGGGGAGAAGGGGAGAGGAGAGGAGAGGAGGAGTGAGTGAGAGAGAGAGGGAGGGGGAGAGGAGAGGAGAGGAGAGGAGAGGAGGAGCAGGAGGAGGGGAAGCAGGAGGGGAGATTAGCATGAGGAGAAGGAAGCAAGAAAAGCAAGACCACAAATGAAGCAAGTCTCAGTCTGTCTGTCTGCCTGTCTGCCTGTCTGTCTGTTTGCCTGTCTGTCTGTCTGCCTGTCTGTCTGTCTGTCTGTCTGTCTGTCTGTCTGTCTGCCTGTCTGCCTGTCTGTCTGTCTGTCTGTCTCTCCGCCTCTCTGCTAGGCTGACGTTACCTGACCCCGTCTTCTTAGAGCGGCAGGTTGATTGCTATTCTACTTTAACCACCACCTCTGGGTCAGCGGGTGCAAATTGAAATGGATTTTGTCACGGCATCTCTTTGATTGTGGATCAGGTTAGCGTGTAGAAACGTTATTTGACATGGAGAGTGGTTTAGAAACTGTCGAATGAATATGGTAAAGAGGAAGCCTATGTTTTCTGACAGTCTGGTTTATACTTCATTGATGTTCAAACACAAGACTTGTTCTCAGAGTCAAGACAAATCTCTTCAAGCGATACCTATTCAGACGATCACTAAACCACAGATTTCCGTCCCACTGTAAAGTTGTGCTCAACATTCACAGGGAAAACGTTGAGGGAAAGCTGATCTGCTAAAGACCAGTCTGCTAGGTGGGTTGACCCACTATCACCTGACCAGGGCCACAGTAGAGGATGACAGTCTGCTAGGTGGGTTGACCCACTATCACCTGACCAGGGCCACAGTAGAGGATGACAGTCTGCTAGGTGGGTTGACCCACTATCACCTGACCAGGGCCACAGTAGAGGATGACAGTCTGCTAGGTGGGTTGACCCACTATCACCTGACCAGGGCCACAGTAGAGGATGACAGTCTGCTAGGTGGGTTGACCCACTATCTCCTGACCAGGGCCACAGTAGAGGATGACAGTCTGCTAGGTAGATTGACCCACTATCACCTGACCAGGGCCACAGTAGAGGATGACAGTCTGCTAGGTGGGTTGACCCACTATCTCCTGACCAGGGCCACAGTAGAGGATGACAGTCTGCTAGGTAGATTGACCCACTATCACCTGACCAGGGCCACAGTAGAGGATGACAGTCTGCTAGGTGGGTTGACCCACTATCACCTGACCAGGGCCACAGTAGAGGATGACAGTCTGCTAGGTAGGTTGACCCACTATCACCTGACCAGGGCCACAGTAGAGGATGACAGTCTGCTAGGTAGGTTGACTCACTATCATCTGACCAGGGCCACAGTAGAGGATGACAGTCTGCTAGGTAGGTTGACCCACTATCACCTGACCAGGGCCACAGTAGAGGATGACAGTCTGCTAGGTAGGTTGACTCACTATCATCTGACCAGGGCCACAGTAGAGGATGACAGTCTGCTAGGTGGGTTGACCCACTATCACCTGACCAGGGCCACAGTAGAGGATGACAGTCTGCTAGGTGGGTTGACCCACTATCACCTGACCAGGGCCACAGTAGAGGATGACAGTCTGCTAGGTGGGTTGACCCACTATCACCTGACCAGGGCCACAGTAGAGGATGACAGTCTGCTAGGTGGGTTGACCCACTATCACCTGACCAGGGCCACAGTAGAGGATGACAGTCTGCTAGGTGGGTTGACCCACTATCACCTGACCAGGGCCACAGTAGAGGATGACAGTCTGCTAGGTGGGTTGACCCACTATCTCCTGACCAGGGCCACAGTAGAGGATGACAGTCTGCTAGGTAGATTGACCCACTATCACCTGACCAGGGCCACAGTAGAGGATGACAGTCTGCTAGGTGGGTTGACCCACTATCTCCTGACCAGGGCCACAGTAGAGGATGACAGTCTGCTAGGTAGATTG
>CM059788.1:43909408-43929408 GCA_030435695.1 Brachymystax lenok tsinlingensis
ACAACATCTAACCAAACATCCCCGAGCCTCTCTATAACACAACATCTAACCAAACATCCCCGGGCCTCTCTATAACACAACATCTAACCAAACATCCCCGAGCCTCTCTAAAACACAACATCTAACCAAACATCCCCGAGCCTCTCTAAAACACAACATCTAACCAAACATCCCGGGCCTCTCTATAACACAACATCTAACCAAACATCCCCCGAGCCTCTCTAAAACACAACATCTAACCAAACATCCCCCGAGCCTCTCTAAAACACAACATCTAACCAAACATCCCCGAGCCTCTCTATAACACAACATCTAACCAAACATCCCCGAGCCTCTCTATAACACAACATCTAACCAAACATCCCCCGAGCCTCTCTATAACACAACATCTAACCAAACATCCCGAGCCTCTCTAAAACACAACATCTAACCAAACATCCCGAGCCTCTCTAAAACACAACATCTAACCAAACATCCCAGAGCCTCTCTATAACACAACATCTAACCAAACATCCCGAGCCTCTCTATAACACAACATCTAACCAAACATCTCGAGCCTCTCTATAACACAACATCTAACCAAACATCCCCCGAGCCTCTCTATAACACAACATCTAACCAAACATCTCCGAGCCTCTCTATAACACAACATCTAACCAAACATCCCTGAGCCTCTCTATAACACAACATCTAACCAAACATCCCCCGAGCCTCTCTATAACACAACATCTAACCAAACATCCCCGAGCCTCTCTATAACACAACATCTAACCAAACATCCCCGAGCCTCTCTATAACACAACATCTAACCAAACATCCCCCGAGCCTCTCTATAACACAACATTTAACCAAACATCCCAGAGCCTCTCTATAAAACAACATCTAACCAAACATCCCCGATCCTCTCTATAACACAACATCTAACCAAACATCCCCGGGCCTCTCTATAACACAACATCTAACCAAACATCCCAGAGCCTCTCTATAACACAACATCTAACCAAACATCCCCGAGCCTCTCTATAACACAACATCTAACCAAACATCCCCCGAGCCTCTCTATAACACAACATCTAACCAAACATCCCGGGCCTCTCTATAACACAACATCTAACCAAACATCCCCCGAGCCTCTCTATAACACAACATCTAACCAAACATCCCCGAGCCTCTCTAAAACACAACATCTAACCAAACATCCCCCGAGCCTCTCTAAAACACAACATCTAACCAAACATCCCCCAGCCTCTCTATAACACAACATCTAACCAAACATCCCCCGAGCCTCTCTATAACACAACATCTAACCAAACATCCCCCGAGCCTCTCTATAACACAACATCTAACCAAACATCCCCCGAGCCTCTCTATAACACAACATCTAACCAAACATCCCCCGAGCCTCTCTATAACACAACATCTAACCAAACATCCCCGAGCCTCTCTATAACACAACATCTAACCAAACATCCCAGAGCCTCTCTATAACACAACATCTAACCAAACATCCCCCGAGCCTCTCTATAACACAACATCTAACCAAACATCCCCGAGCCTCTCTAAAACACAACATCTAACCAAACATCCCCGAGCCTCTCTAAAACACAACATCTAACCAAACATCCCCGAGCCTCTCTATAACACAACATCTAACCAAACATCCCCCGAGCCTCTCTAAAACACAACATCTAACCAAACATCCCCCTAGCCTCTCTATAACACAACATCTAACCAAACATCCCAGGCCTCTCTATAACACAACATCTAACCAAACATCCCGAGCCTCTCTAAAACACAACATCTAACCAAACATCCCGGCCTCTCTATAACACAACATCTAACCAAACATCCCGAGCCTCTCTATAACACAACATCTAACCAAACATCCCGAGCCTCTCTATAACACAACATCTAACCAAACATCCCGAGCCTCTCTAAAACACAACATCTAACCAAACATCCCTGGGCCTCTCTATAACACAACATCTAACCAAACATCCCCCGAGCCTCTCTATAACACAACATCTAACCAAACATCCCCGAGCCTCTCTATAACACAACATCTAACCAAACATCCCCGAGCCTCTCTATGACACAACATCTAACCAAACATCCCCGAGCCTCTCTATAACACAACATCTAACCAAACATCCCCCGAGCCTCTCTATAACACAACATCTAACCAAACATCCCCGGGCCTCTCTAAAACACAACATCTAACCAAACATCCTCCGAGCCTCTCTAAAACACAACATCTAACCAAACATCCCCCGAGCCTCTCTATAACACAACATCTAACCAAACATCTCCGAGCCTCTCTATAAAACAACATCTAACCAAACATCCCCGAGCCTCTCTATAACACAACATCTAACCAAACATCCCCGGGCCTCTCTATAACACAACATCTAACCAAACATCCCCGAGCCTCTCTATAACACAACATCTAACCAAACATCCCGAGCCTCTCTATAACACAACATCTAACCAAACATCCCCCGAGCCTCTCTATAACACAACATCTAACCAAACATCCCAGGCCCTCTATAACACAACATCTAACCAAACATCCCGAGCCTCTCTATAACACAACATCTAACCAAACATCCCAGGCCTCTCTAAAACACAACATCTAACCAAACATCCCCGAGCCTCTCTAAAACACAACATCTAACCAAACATCCCCCGAGCCTCTCTATAACACAACATCTAACCAAACATCTCCGAGCCTCTCTATAAAACAACATCTAACCAAACATCCCCAAGCCTCTCTATAACACAACATCTAACCAAACATCCCGAGCCTCTCTATAACACAACATCTAACCAAACATCCCCCGAGCCTCTCTATAACACAACATCTAACCAAACATCCCCGAGCCTCACTATAACACAACATCTAACCAAACATCCCCCGAGCCTCTCTATAACACAACATCTAACCAAACATCCCCCGAGCCTCTCTATAACACAACATCTAACCAAACATCCCCGAGCCTCTCTATAACACAGCATCTAACCAAACATCCCCGAGCCTCTCTATAACACAACATCTAACCAAACATCCCCGAGCCTCTCTATAACACAACATCTAACCAAACATCTCCGAGCCTCTCTATAACACAACATCTAACCAAACATCCCCGAGCCTCTCTATAACACAACATCTAACCAAACATCCCCGGGCTTCATACTATCATTACTATTAACATGTCAGCTATGCTATCTTCTGTTTATTTATGCAGCCCAGTGAGCAATATACCCAAAACATGTGTTTTCAACCTGTTTCCGCTAGCAACAGTACGCTGACCCCCCCCCCCACAGCCCCCTCTCCGCTCGGTTCACCTCCCAGCCTTGATGACTCCTCTGCCCTGTCATTTATCTCAACACTGATTAGGGGGTGGCATGTTAAGCTTCAAAAGACGTTGGCATCATCTTTCTCTGGTTGTGTTGTTCTGCTCTGCCTTTTGCGTGAGGCCTGCAGCTGTGTCTCTATACCCACCACACACCAACGCAGATGGGGGGGGGGGGGGGTATTGTGTGTGTGTGTGTGTGTGAGAGTATGTTTGAGAGTGTGTGTGTATGTGTGTGTGTGTGTGTGTGTGTGATAGAGAGTAAATGTGTGTGTGTAAGAGAGAGTGTGAGTGTGTGTGTGATAGAGAGTGTGAGTGTGTGTGTGTGTGAGAGAGTGTGAGTGTGTTTGTGATAGAGAGTAAATGTGTGTGTGTGTCTATCAGGGAGAGGGTAATTAAGACAACACGGCCTCTAGCGTCAGTTGGGATGTTCAGGAACAATATCATCGTTGTGGTGGAGTTGGAGCGTCTCTCAACTGAGAAACGTTACGACTGCTTTTCTTTTTTTGTGTGAATATTGACTCTTTTATATATTCAACCTATTGTAGCCTATGATGCCAGTCAATACTTTTTGGGGGTCGATAATCTCTAGTATTCCCTTTCTTGCTTTTAACATGGTAAATTTCTTCGATCGCTGGCATTCCTCCCCGTGATATTTCATGGTATTCCTGTGTCAACTTGGAATGTAGAGGTGTACACGTCCCAAATCCCTCTATTCCCTTATACAGTGGACTACTCTTAACCAGGACCCATAGGGCTCTGGTCTAAACTAGTACCCTACGTAGTGAATAAGGTGCTATTGTGTATGCAGGCCTATGTCCCTTAACCAGACATAGCCTTAGAACAAGTTTCTCTTTATCTAGATGGGGGAATAGCAACATCAGATACACTCAGATATCCACGCACAGTCAAGCCAAAAATAATATTGCCGTATTAAATAAATAAATATGAATATATTTCTTCCTCTCGATGAAGTGTACAATACTCCCCCACTGTAGGTGCTATCGGTCTGTCTGAAATGAAACACGTTTATTGTCCCGATGGCTTTGAATAAATGGGCAGTACACTTTTATTCTATTTGAGGATATTTCTATATTCCCCACCCCCTCCCCGCCCCCAACCCCCACAATTCTTAACAATGTTTCTGAGCACACAGTCCCTGAGCTGTTTGGGAGGATTTCCTTATAGCCTGGTTTAGCCTGACCTCAACGGATGCTTTGTAACGGGGCTTTGTAACGGGGCTTTGTAACGGGGCTTTGTAACGGGGCTTTGTATCTCGCCAAGACCGCAACCCTAGCACCGCCGGAGTAATTCAAAGTGGCACCTATTTTCAGCGAGCGGTTTTTCAACCATTGCAGGGTTTGGAGTTCATTCAATATTTTTAAGGGGTTGAATTCAGGAGATGTGTGTAAATTCCTCTTTAAGACTTGAAAAATTCATTTTTTTTTCTTCTCCTTCCTATTCTATCCTGCTGAAGGATACTCCACTGTATGCCGTTTGACATAAACCTTTATGACTTGTTATAACAGGCTATGTCAAGCGTAGTCCTATACTGTACCTCTATCTACTGTGTCTCCTCAACCTGCGTCTCCACTTCTCCCTCTGTTCAGCCCTTCATTTCTATAATGACCTGAACAAGACGCTCGTTCATATTACCTGAACAAAATACTCAAATTTCTATATCCTGAACAATAGACACTCATCAATGCACAAAGTCATAATTAACTCTGTCAGATTGACTGTATCAGCGTGTGCCTAGGCGTCTGTATTTGTGTAAGCGTTGTTCTCACACTGTGTGTGTCTGTCTGTGTGTCTGCATAGTGTGTGTGTGTGTGTGTATGTGTGTGTGTTTACCTGCGCAGTGTGTGTGTGTGTGTGTGTGTGTGTGTGTGTCTGTGTGTGTGTGTGTGTGTTTTTACTCATGGACCTACATGCCAGTCGTTAGACCCATACTGTTCTTATTACCAGTGGTGGTCAGACAGCAACTTGAGAGAGAGAGAGAGAGAGAGAGAGAGAGAGAGAGAGAGAGAGAGAGAGAGAGAGAGAGAGAGTAAGTCGGAGAGCTGGACAAAGCATTAGACAGGTCATGTTTATTAGCACAGAAGAAAGAGACTCACACTGCTGGAATAGCCAAGTTCTTATTGAAAGCTAAGCCAAGATCTGTCTAACCAGAACAGCCAGGACAGAGACAGACCAGAACAGCCAGGACAGAGACAGACCAGAACAGCCAGGACAGAGACAGACCAGAACAGCCAGGACAGAGACAGACCAGAACAGCCAGGACAGAGACAGACGAGAACAGCCAGGACAGAGACAGACCAGAACAGCCTGGACAGAGACAGACCAGAACAGCCAGGACAGAGACAGACCAGAACAGCCAGGACAGAGACAGACCAGAACAGCCTGGACAGAGACAGACCAGAACAGCCAGGACAGAGACAGACCAGAACAGCCAGGACAGAGACAGACCAGAACAGCCAGGATAGAGACAGACCAGACCAGCCAGGACAGAGACAGACCAGCCAGGACAGAGACAGACCAGAACAGCCAGGACAGAGACAGACCAGAACAGCCAGGACAGAGACAGAGGGGTTATCCATAGTTATCCATTGTGAGCTAAACGTTCTGATCTGTTGCGTCAGACTTTTTTATATATATATATGTAGTCTAGGCCTACTGGTTGTATGAATTTGAGATCTATAGCTGTCAGAGTCTGTTTGGGCTATTTCTGTCTTGACAAGCTGACCAATAGAATACTACGGAGGATAGTAGATTGACATAGGCAGCTAGGAGGAAGCTAAGCTTTCTCCAAGGAAATTTAATTCAATTGATATAGCCTAATTGGCCTACTCCTGTCTATACAGAAATTACTCTAATCATTCAACATGGGCTCCTAAAGCACCATTTGTGCCACAGAGGATCATTACCTTCGCCTTGCCTAACAGTTGGATGGAAAGGCAGCCTGCGCAAATTTGGACAGCGTGTGCTGCAAATACCAAGTACGTGATTGTTGAGTTGAGACTGTCGGTGGAAAGTAGAGATGCCCTGCCCAGCTTCCCCCCTCCCAATTCGTTTTTTATTTGGAAAGCAAATGGCTATTGCTGTAAAGAAAGGCAATGAAATGACTCTAAAGGTTTTTTTTTTTTTTTTTTGATCGAACAACGGTACGTTCTTGGTGTTGTCACCAGCGGAGAACAGCGACCATAATCCCCGGTGAGTGTTGTGCTACTTGAAGAAGTTAGTTTTTGGACAAAACGTCTATGCAGAACAGAGGCTAGTGATTCTGCTGTTCGTTACTCGTCTTGTCAGGCTGAAGAAAAGTGGACGGTTGTTGTCACGTCTTCGTAGTGCGTGGGTAAGGACACGCGTGGCTGCGTCCTCGAACTTCTCCACGTTCTGTTACAGTTTTTCTCAATTGCTTAGACACAATTCCTCGAACAACTCAACATTTTGTCAAATCTTCACACACACACACACACACAAGCTGTCAAAAAAACACAGACGACATGACTGTTTGTTACACACTGGAGGGATTGTGTTTGCTCTTGCCAGGCAGCGTGGGAAAATTGTCCTTGTGTGCCTTAGAAACCTCTGGATAGACTCCACAGACACATCAGCACAGGCGTCCACCACTGCCTCCAGGAGGTTTTGCTGTGCGTAGCTGTCATACACTCTCCACCGCCATGCTGAGTAAAACTCCTCAATTGGATTCAGAAATGGTGGAATATGCTGGCAGAAAAAGACCGGTGAACCTCGGGGTGGTCACTGGACCAGGAGCGAACCAGAGCAGCCCGATGGGAACTGACGCTATCCCAAATGGTTGCCCTGGCTCCCCTTTCCTGTTGAAGGATGTTGTTGTGCAGCTGATCTAGAACTTGAAGGAGTTGTGCCGTGTTGTATGGACCCACTTCGACAATGGAGGTGGAGGACGCCACGATTGCTGATGGCTGCAGATAAGGCTGACGTTACCTCCCCTCTGGCCAGGAACTTGTATGATGGCACGGTGACCAATCACGTTGCGCCCCCCTTTTTGCTCCCTTTTCTGTTAGGTTGAACCCTGCCTCGTCGATGAAGATGTACCCCTGTCGGTCAGCCAATGGCAATCCAGCTCAAAGATTCTCTACAGAAGTAAAAAAAATAAAATAAAATATATATATTTTTACTGTACTACAAATACAGTACTGTAGTGTACTACTGTACTGGAATGAAAGATTGTGTACTGCAGTTAATGTAACACATTACTATACACTACTGTATTGATATACTGGAGAGACAGGCAATACTATAAATATTCTGTACAGTATAGCAATTACCTGCACACATTGGAGTCGTTGCTCCTTCACTCTGTTTCAATTGCTTTCAAAAGGCACACGGTACAGCTGCTCTGTCCTTATGGAGGTTCTTCTGAACGACCCGGGTCGATGGAGGAAATGCTGATGCTGTCAATTCCTTGGAAGACTAGACTGGTCTTCCACTATTTGCGTTTGAATTTCCCCTCAAACGGATGGCATTATTGGCAATCACCATATTCACCAGGGCAGTCTCCTGCTCAGCTGTGAGAAGTCTCCGCCTACCTCCATATTCACCAGGGCAGGTCTCCTGCTCAGCTGTGAGAAGTCTCCGCCTACCTCCATATTCGCCAGGGCAGTCTCCTGCTCAGCTGTGAGAAGGCTCCGCCTACCTCCATATTCACCAGGGCAGTCTCCTGCTCAGCTGTGAGAAGGCTCCGCCTACCTCCATATTCACCAGGGCAGTCTCCTGCTCAGCTGTGAGAAGGCTCCGCCTACCTCCATATTCGCCAGGGCAGTCTCCTGCTCAGCTGTGAGAAGGCTCCGCCTACCTCCATATTCACCAGGGCAGTCTCCTGCTCAGCTGTGAGAAGGCTCCGCCTACCTCCATATTCGCCAGGGCAGTCTCCTGCTCAGCTGTGAGAAGTCTCCGCCTACCTCCATATTCGCCAGGGCAGTCTCCTGCTCAGCTGTGAGAAGGCTCCGCCTACCTCCATATTCACCAGGGCAGTCTCCTGCTCAGCTGTGAGAAGGCTCCGCCTACCTCCATATTCACCAGGGCAGTCTCCTGCTCAGCTGTGAGAAGGCTCCGCCTACCTCCATATTCACCAGGGCAGTCTCCTGCTCAGCTGTGAGAAGGCTCCGCCTACCTCCATATTCACCAGGGCAGTCTCCTGCTCAGCTGTGAGAAGGCTCCGCCTACCTCCATATTCACCAGGGCAGTCTCCTGCTCAGCTGTGAGAAGTCTCCGCCTACCTCCATATTCACCAAGGGCAGTCTCCTGCTCAGCTGTGAGAAGTCTCCGCCTACCTCCATATTCACCAGGGCAGTCTCCTGCTCAGCTGTGAGAAGTCTCCGCCTACCTCCATATTCGCCAGGGCAGTCTCCTGCTCAGCTGTGAGAAGTCTCCGCCTACCTCCATATTCGCCAGGGCAGTCTCCTGCTCAGCTGTGAGAAGTCTCCGCCTACCTCCAATAGATGGCCGCCTCTCAGTACTGAAAAAATGAAATTTGACCATTACTGACTTATGGTCATCCATTACTGTAGTAAAAACTACACTGAGAACAAAGTGGAGTCTATATGCACTACAACATTACACGTATCACAGTAACTACAAGGCAAATGACCTGTTTGCCCTTCTGAAAGTACGGACAACGGACGCCACCGTGTAACGGCTTAGATTGGGTTGCACTAGCTGTCCAGCTTCTCTCAATAGTCCTCCCATTGTATGAGCACATGGTGAACTAGGGGGTGGCACGGATTTCATCTCAGATCACTTGTCTTTGTTGTTGTTTTTGTTGTTGGTTTTGTTGTCGTCCTCTTCTTCTCTGTTGTCTTGCAACTCCGGCATTGTTAGGATCCATTGTTCCAAAGAACGTGGATGTCTGTGTGTAGTTTGTATGTGTGTGTGTGTGTGTGTGTGCAATGTGTGCAGTGTGTGCAGTGTGTGTGTGTGTGTGTGTGTGTGTGTGTGTGTGTGTGTGTGTGTAATGTATGTGTATTGTGTGTGTGTGTGTGTGTGTGTATTGTGTGTGTATGTGCATTGGGAATATTGTGTGTGTGTATTGTGTGTATGTCTGTGTGCAGTGTGTGTGTGTGTAGTGTGTGTAGTGTGTGTGTGTAGTGTGTGTGTGTGTGCACTGTGTGTATTGTGTGTGTGTGTATTGTGTGTGTGTGTTTTTGCAGTGTGTGTGTGTAGTGTGGTTGTGTGTAGTGTGTGTGTATGTGTATTGTGTGTGTATTGTGTGTGCGTGTGTGTGTGTGCACTGTGTGTAGTGTGTGTGCGTGTATGTGTGTTGTGTGTGTGTGTGTTTGCAGAGTGTGTGTGTGTAGTGTGGTTGTGTGTAGTGTGTGTGTATTGTGTGTGTGTGTATTGTGTGTGTGTATTGTGTGTGTATTGTGTGTGTGTGTGTGTGTGTGTGTGTGCACTGTGTGTATTGTGTGTGCGTGTATGTGTGTTGTGTGTGTGTGTATGTGT
Organism: Brachymystax lenok tsinlingensis; assembly: GCA_030435695.1. NCBI lineage: Eukaryota > Metazoa > Chordata > Actinopteri > Salmoniformes > Salmonidae > Brachymystax > Brachymystax lenok. Next base: position 43,919,248 of record CM059788.1, read on the forward strand.
GTTGTGTGTGTGTTTGCAGAGTGTGTGTGTGTAGTGTGGTTGTGTGCGTGTATGTGTATTGTGTGTGTGTGTTTGCAGAGTGTGTAGTGTGGTTGTGTGTGTGTATGCGTAGTGTGTGTGTGTATGCGTATTGTGTGTGTGTGTGCAGTGTGTGTAGTGTGGCTATGTGTATGCGTGTTGTGTGTGTGTGTGTGTGTGTGTGTATGCGTATTGTGTGTATGTGTGTGTGCAGTGTGTGTAGTGTGGTTGTGTGTACGCGTATTGTGTGTGTGTGTGTGTATGCATATTGTGTGTGTGTGTGTGTGTAGTGTGTGTGTATGTGCATTGTGAATATTGTGTGTGTGTATTGTGTGTATGTGTGTGTGCAGTGTGTGTGTGTAGTGTGTGTGTATGCGTAGTGTGTGTGTGTATGCGTAGTGTGTGTGTGTGTGTGTGTGCAGTGTGTTGCCTGCTGTGGGTCTGCTCTGACCCTTTCCACTCTCCAGAAGAACATGCTGGGCTCCAGGGCTCCTGCTAAGGTGTTAGAGCTGACCTTTAGAGAGAGAGAGAGAGTGTGTGTGTGTGTGTGTGTGTGTGTGTGTGTGTGTGTGTGTGTGGCGCGCGGGGCGCGCGGGGGCAGCTATATGTGCAACCTACTGTACATCTCTCAGAAGTCCCCCTAGGTCCTCTCGGACACTTTTTAGTCATGCCTATAGGCCTGTATAGGTCAGTGTGTGTGTGTGTGTGTACACTTTGTAGTCATGCCTATAGGCCTACCGGGTCAGAGGGGCTTGCCAGCACAGCAGCGCCCCTGTAAGCTGAACAACACGTGGTCATGAGGAAGCCGGTCTCTCAGCAGCTCCACGGTCCAGGTTAGCTAAATTCGTCTGATTATAATTGTGACTTAAAGACCTTAATGCAGAGTGTTCAATCTAAATGCAGTCCGGTAGCTCTTGTCTCACAATAATGCAGCTAAAATACACCTGCTGTAAAATGGCCCAGTGTGTCCCAGTTTCTCAGTGTGTCCCAGTGTTTCTCAGTGTGTCCCAGTGTGTCTCAGTGTATTTAAGTGTGTCCCAGTGTTTCTCAGTGTATTTAAGTGACTCCCAGTGTTTCTCAGTGTGACTCAGTGTGTCCCAGTGTGTCCCAGTGTGTCTCAGTGTGTCTCAGTGTGTCTCAGTGTGTCTCAGTGTGTCCCAGTGTTTCTCAGTGTGTCCCAGTGTGTCCCAGTGTTTCTCAGTGTGTCCCAGTGTTTCTCAGTGTATTTAAGTGTGTCCCAGTGTGTCTCAGTGTGTCTCAGTGTGTCTCAGTGTGTCTCAGTGTATTTAAGTGTGTCTCAGTGTGTCTCAGTGTGTCTCAGTGTGTCTCAGTGTGTCCCAGTGTGTCTCAGTGTGTCCCAGTGTGTCTCAGTGTGTCCCAGTGTGTCCCAGTGTGTCTCAGTGTGTCCCAGTGTGTCTCAGTGTGTCCCAGTGTGTCTCAGTGTGTCCCAGTGTGTCTCAGTGTGTCTCAGTGTGTCCCAGTGTGTCTCAGTGTGTCCCAGTGTGGCTCAGTGTGTCCCAGTGTGTCTCAGTGTGTCCCAGTGATCTGTCTGTCCTTGACTGTTGGGCTGCTCAGATCAAAGAACACAACAACATCATTGCCATAGCAGATATGAGTTCATAATTAGCTGCTTCTTGTAATGAATTACAACAAGAAACTATGGTCTGTGTCCCAAATCACACCCTATTCCTTATATAGTGCACTACATTAGATCAGGACCCATAGGGTAGGGAATCCGACGAGTAGGGTAGGGAATAGGGCCATAGGGTAGGGAATAGGGCCATAGGGTATGGAATAGGACCCATAGGGCAGGGAATAGGACCCATAGGGTATGGAATAGGACCCATAGGGTATGGAATAGGACCCATAGGGCAGGGAATAGGACCCATATGGTATGGAATAGGACCCATAGGGTAGGGAATAGGACCCATAGGGCAGGGAATAGGACCCATAGGGTAGGGAATAGGACCCATAAGGTAGGGAATAGTGTGTGATTTGGGACTCAGACATGACATCTGCATCCTGATGTGGATTTGTAGATGAAACGAAAGGTTGAATTAGATTTACAATATTTGAATTTCACCAGGCTGCAGGTCTTAGCTTAAGTGTTGCCATCTCATCAGAGCAACTTTTAATTGCAGATTTGAATCCCTGAAGATTGCCGAGCTAACTTTCTGTCCCGAAGTGGCTGGTTGGGTTGTAGAACTACAGACGAATGTAATGTCCCGATTAGGATTAGCCACGTTAATCATGTGTTAATTCTTGTTAATGTATTCATACCACATGCTGGAGATGTCATATTCACGATGTCATATTCACCATGAGGATAATTACATGATGCCTTTGATCGTTGTAGTGGTCTCATAATATCAGACACCCCCCCGCTGCCTCTTCTCCCTTCAGGACAACCCCTCTCATCCCACGGTAGTCTACCTCACCTTACACGGTGAAGGACTCTCGTTCTTTAATGGCTAAAGCCTCATTGTATCAGGATATCATACACCCTGGTGGGCGACCGTGTTATAGTCCCCTCCTCATAACAGTTATTATCAGCTAGACAGCCCTCACTTCAGCTTCACTTCAGCTAAGTGTTTCTGAAGACATGTCAATGACTAACTGTAGGGGTTTGAAATAAATCATGTTAATAAATCCGTCTGTGTGTGTGTGTGTGAGTCCTAAATGGCAGCCTATTCCCTACATTGTGCACTACTTTTTGACCAAAAAATCCTATGTGCACTATAGTAGGGAATAGGCTCTCATTTGGGACTCAACCTCTGTCTGCTTCTCCAGCAGTCAGTCTGTGATTAGAGCCCTGGCTGTCATTACCCTGTCAGAAGCAAGGTCTGCTACCAGGTCACGTTGCACTGTCTGCTTATTGATGCTATTATCTACTATATTATCTACTATCTGACCAATAAAAAAGAAACATTTTGTGAAGCTTCCTCTGTAGTAATCAGAGAGGGAGAGGGAGAGGGAGAGGGAGAGGGAGAGGGAGAGGGAGAGGGAGAAAGAGAGAGAGACAGAGAGATATAGTGAGAGAGAGAGAGACAGAGAGAGAGAGAGAGAGAGAGAGAGAGAGAGAGAGAGAGAGAGAGAGAGAGAGAGAGAGAGAGAGAGAGAGAGAGAGAGAGAGAGAGAGAGAGAGAGAGAGAGAGAGAGAGAGAGAGAGAGAGAGAGAGAGAGCAGCTTGTATAGGTGGAAGACAGTGTCGGTCGGTGCCGTTTAAGATTAAGGAGGACAACATTGTTTATCATGAGCCTTATTTCTATTACAGCATATTAGTTGACTGTCATTCATAATCCATTCACCCAGCTCAATGTAACAGTTATAACGTAGGTGCACAGGTCGTGAGACAAGTTGGAGTCATCAAGGTGACAGACAGTGACACGTTCAATACCCACGCTCTGGCCTGCGTCTAGCCGATCTGGGGTGGAATCATTAGGCCAAACAGTTGTAAAGCTTTTTGTTTTGCAACTAAAATTACAGTTTCTATTGGACAAATTCCGGTAGGTCCATCCCCCGATTAGCGTTCCGTTTGCTTCCGTTTAAAATCAAGTCGAATGTTATTGGTTGCTGACACATATTTGGTAGATGTTATTGCGGGTGTAGCGGAATGCTTGTGTTCCTAGATTCAACAGTGCAGTAGTATCTAACAATTCGCAACAATAGACACGCATATACAAGTAAAAGAATGGCATTAAGAAAACAATTACAATAGAATACAGTCCCTACTGTACAGGGCATTCAGAAAGTATTCAGACCCCTTCACTTTTTCCACATTTTACAGCCTTATTCTAAAATGGAATTAATACATTTTTGCAAATGTATAATAACATAAAATAAATGCATTTATCTCTCATTTCAAATCAATTTTAGGGCTTTATCGGGCATGGGAAACATATGTTAACATTGCCAAAGCAAGTGAAATAGATAATAAACAAAAGTGAAGTAGACAATATAAATTAACAGTAAACATTACACTCACAAAAGTTCCAAAAGAATAAAGACATTTCGAATGTCATATTTTGTCTATATACAGTGTTGTAATGATGTGCAAATGGTTAAAATACAAAAAGGGGAAAATAAATAGACATTAATATAGGTTGTATTGAAATTGGTGTTTGTTCTTCATTGGTTGCCCTTTTCTTGTAACAAGAGAACAAGTACATTAGTGTCTAGTTTGAGAAACAGACGACTCACAAGTCCTCAACTGGCAGCTTCATTAAATAGTATCCGCAAAACACCAGTCTCAACGTCAGCAGTGAGGAGGCGACTCCGGGACACTGGTCTTCTAGGCAGAGTTGCAAAGGAAAAGCCAAATCTCAGACTGGCCAATAAAAAGAAAAGATTAAGCTGGGCAAAAGAACACAGACACTGGACAGAGGAACTCTGCCTAGATGGCCAGCATCCCGGAGTCGCCTCTTCACTGTAGTGTTATATACTTCTTGTCTATACATAGTGTTATATACTACCTGTCTATACGTAGTGTTATATACTACCTGTCTATACATGGTGTTATATACTACCTGTCTATACGTAGTGTTATATACTACCTGTCTATACGTAGTGTTATATACTACCTGTCTATACATAGTGTTATATACTACCTGTCTATACATAGTGTTATATACTACCTGTCTATACATAGTGTTATATACTACCTGTCTATACATGGTGTTATATACTACCTGTCTATACGTAGTGTTATATACTACCTGTCTATACATGGTGTTATATACTACCTGTCTATACATGGTGTTATATACTACCTGTCTATACATAGTGTTATATACTACCTGTCTATACGTAGTGTTATATACTACCTGTCTATACATAGTGTTATATACTACCTGTCTATACATGGTGTTATATACTACCTGTCTATACATGGTGTTATATACTACCTGTCTATACATGGTGTTATATACTACCTGTCTATACATAGTGTTATATACTACCTGTCTATACGTAGTGTTATATACTACCTGTCTATACATAGTGTTATATACTACCTGTCTATACATGGTGTTATATACTACTTGTCTATACATAGTGTTATATACTACCTGTCTATACATGGTGTTATATACTACCTGTCTATACGTAGTGTTATATACTACCTGTCTATACGTAGTGTTATATACTAACTGTCTATACATAGTGTTATATACTACCTGTCTATACATAGTGTTATATACTACCTGTCTATACATGGTGTTATATACTACCTGTCTATACGTAGTGTTATATACTACCTGTCTATACATGGTGTTATATACTACCTGTCTATACGTAGTGTTATATACTACCTGTCTATACGTAGTGTTATATACTACCTGTCTATACATAGTGTTATATACTACCTGTCTATACGTAGTGTTATATACTACCTGTCTATACATGGTGTTATATACTACCTGTCTATACGTAGTGTTATATACTACCTGTCTATACATAGTGTTATATACTACCTGTCTATACGTATATAACACCACGTATAGACAGGTAGTATATAACATTATGTATAGACAGGTAGTATACTACCTGTCTATACATGGTGTTATATACTACCTGTCTATACATGGTGTTATATACTACCTGTCTATACATGGTGTTATATACTACCTGTCTATACATGGTGTTATATACTACCTGTCTATACGTAGTGTTATATACTACCTGTCTATACATAGTGTTATATACTACCTGTCTATACATAGTGTTATATACTACCTGTCTATACGTAGTCATATGGGACAGAAAACTGATGTTTGTGGCATGATTTGGCAGTGGTGGTTTGTGTGTGTTTAAATGTAACTGCCTCCACTGTGTATCACTGCCAATACACAACATCACGTGTTTGTTACTTCCTGAACACAGTAGTCCTCCATCACCAATAGTGAAATGGTTCTAAAGCTTTCAGTTGCTCCATTTCTGTCAATCCTCTAATTCCTACAGGGTTATTGTCCTTTACCCCGTTAATATGTTTTTTTTTAAAGAGATTTTACATTTACTGGGAAATACTGTGTCTCCACCGCCGCCTCTCCTTGGGAGAAACCACTGCTCCAAACCAGGTGTCTGATACACACACACACACGCACACACACACACACGCACACACACACACACACGCACACACACACACAGACACACACACAGACACACACACAGACACACACACACACTGACACACGCACACACAGACACACACACGCACACGCACGCACACACGCACACGCTCACACACAGACACACAGACACACACACACACACAGACACACACACACGCACACACACACAGAGACACACACACACACACACACAGAAAAAAACACTTTGTCTGTGGACATCACAGTGCAATGTGGTGGACAGAACATGTGTGAGTCACAGAGAGAGAGAGGGAGAGAGAGAGAGAGAGAGAGAGAGAGAGAGAGAGAGAGAGAGAGAGAGAGAGGGAGAGAGAGAGAGAGGGGAGAGAGGGAGAGAGGGCAGAGAGGGAGACGGAGGAGAAGAAGAGTGAGAGAGAAAGAGTGAGATAATGAAAGAGAGAAACACCCCCAGTGACCTGATTCTGAGTTCTTTGTTTCGTTATAATGATAATAATAGTCAGAGAAACTCTCAGCTTAGGGGCGTTGAGATGGTTGTCACGTTTTGGCAGCGTTAGACTCTAGAAAGGATAAAAGTAGTGTTTTCTCACAACTACTGTATATTCAAACCACAAACCCTAAACCCTTGCAGCTTCTTGTAGGATTCTGATATTATCCCCCCCCCCCAGTAATATTATTGAGGGGTGTTTGATTGGGTTGTTGTCTTCTTCAGTTATTTATTGTAGCAGGGTGTCTGGTGCCCACTATGTGAGACTACCGTCTATGCTACCATGTCTGATGAGATGGTCGTTGTTCCACACCAGAGCCCAGCTTGATGTTAATGTTTGGCAGCTCCTCGTCTGTCCCTCCGCCCGCCCGACGTTCACACTCTCACAATAATGAGACAATCACAGGGAAAAAAAACCCTGGTCTGTCACTCTCTCTGCCTTGCCATCTTAACGTTTTATCTCGGGCTTCGTGTGAAAATGGGCCCCTGGACTTAACGCCTGGAGACTGGAGAGTGATTTGTATCGACCAATCAAAACGGACAGACGGCGTAGAGTCCAATACAAATAATGCTCAAGAGAACGTGACCAGAAAGACCCTCGGAAATGACATGACGGGCCCTCTTACCCAAAATAGATTAATTAAATGTCAACAATTCAACGCCCCCATCCATGTCCATTTCCAGTCTGAGTATGAACCCAGAGTAAATACAGTGATTTTACTCTCAGACTTGTAGAGTCCTTAATACTGTTGGCTTTGGTGAGGAGACATTCGTACACTTCTAAGTGTGACGGCAGTTAACACACAAAGTGACGGTGGCATTCAGGCTCAGTGGGGTTGTGGGACGTGCAGTCCTGGAGCTGACACCACTCCTCCTTACTACCTCCCTCCCTCCCTTACCCCCCTCCTCTCCTCTCTCTCTCTCTCTCTCTCTCTCTCTCTCTCTCTCTCTCTCTCTCACGCGTAGTGCTGGTACTACAGTAGCCTGAGGACTTAGCTGGCTGGCTGTTTGTGTGGCTGGCTGGTCCTCTGAGGCGAGGTATCTCCGGTGCACTGACAGATCTAGGGAGACAGGCAGCACATGGGCAAGCAGCCAGAGGAGGCAACCCAAATGGACCCCTATACCCTACATAGTGCACCACTTTTCTCTATGGGCCCTGGTCGAAAATAGTGCACTATATAGGTAATAGGGGTCCATTTGGGTCGCAGACCTGACGCCCGCTAACATTTAACTGACTCTTTTCCTCCTCCCCTCCTCCTCCCACGTTCCTCTCTTCCTCCCCTCTTCCCCTCCTCCTCCCACGTTCCTCTCCTTCTCCTCTACCTCCCCTCCTCCTTCCGGGTTCCTCTCCTTCTCATCCCCTCCTCCCCTCCTCCTCCCGCGTTCCTCTCCTTCTCCTCTTCCTCCCCTCCTCCTTCCGGGTTCCTCTCCTTCTCCTCTACCTCCCATCCTCCTTCCGGGTTCCTCTCCTTCTCATCCCCTCCTCCCCTCCTCCTCCCGCGTTCCTCTCCTTCTCCTCTCCCTTACGTTTCATTCTGCCACTGACATTCTGTTTCCCACCCACCCGCCCGCCCACGGTGTGCCTAACCCTACCCCTTCAAACCTTTTCCCAACTCTTCTGCATAACCCATGACTGTGTTATCTTGCTCTGCTAAAGCCTAGGCGAACCCTTCAGTTCTCAGGCAGTTAGTTATCATGCAAACTCCATGTGGTCTCCCTGTTGGAGAGACAGGATCTCCATGTGGTCTCCCTGTTGGAGAGAAGGGATCTCCATGTGGTCTCCCTGTTGAATCTCCTTAGAGAATTGGGGGATGGATGTTAATATGAAATACAGCCAATGAACAACCTCCTTCCTTTCCCACCCAACATGAACCTAATCCTCCATCCGTCCATGGAGCTCTGTTCTTAAACGTTCTCGCCATCTCTAACATCCCCAACTCTCCCATGCTTCCCCCTCACCCACCTCCCATGCTTCCCCCTCACCCACCTCCCATCTTCCCCCTCACCCACCTCCACATCTTCCCCCTCACCCACCTCCACATCTTCCCCTCACCCACCTCCCATCTTCCCCCTCACCCACCTCCCATCTTCCCCCTCACCCACCTCCCATCTTCCCCCTCACCCACCTCCCATCTTCCCCCTCACCCACCTCCACATCTTCCCCCTCACCCACCTCCCATCTTCCCAAGCAACATATTATTCGAATAGCAGCCCCCAGAATTACTGGGCATGATAGCATAATGAATGTACTGCTTTATAGGTTCCTACATAAAGCTGTGTGTGTGTGTGTGCATGCGTGTGTATGTGTGTATGCGTGTGTGTGTCTGCATGCATGCATGTTTGTATGTGTGTGCGTGTGAAGCAGTGCATGTGTTTGTGTTAATGCATGATTCATCCTAGCTCAAAGGCAGTAAATCGTTGAGGCAAGAACTAAGAGAATTAGTCTCCCATCTCAAATGGCACCTTATTCTTCTATAGGGATAAGGTCAATTTGGGATTCAGTCTTAGTTTCTATCTATGTGTCTGTCTGTCTGCCTGTCTGTCTCTCAATTCAATTCAAGGGCTTTATTAGCATGGGAAACATATGTTTAGTAATATATACTTAGTAAGTAATAAATAAACAAAAGTGAAATAAACAATACAAAATTTACAGTGAACATTACACTCAGTGTCACGATCTTCCTGAGTGACAGACCAAGGCGCAGCGAGGTATCCAGTATACATACTTTATTTACGTAACGTAACTGGGGAAAAAACTATAAACGAACAAAGACCGTAACAATGGAACATAACATAGAATAAACTTATGCTATGACACAAACATCAAACAATAACCCACAAAACCCTAGTGCAAAACCACCACAAACATATATATGGTTCCCAATTAGAGGTAACGACACTCAGCTGCCTCTAATTGGGAAACATTAACCCAACATAGAAAATCACACCTAGAACCACCAAAAAACCCTACACCAAAAACGAAACTAAACACGCCAGCCTGTAAACTCAGGCCTGGACGTGGCACTCACAAAAGTTCAAAAAGAATAAAGACATTTCAAATGTCATATTATGTCTATATACAGTGTTTTAACGATGTGCAAATAGTTCAAGTACAAAAGGGAAAATAAATAAACCTAAATATGGGTTGTATTTACAATGGTGTTTGTTCTTCACTGGTTGCCCTTTTCTTGTGGCAACAGGTCTCAAATCTTGCTGCTCTGATGTCACACTGTGGTATTTCACCCAGTAGATATGGGAGTTTATCAAAATCCGATTCGTTTTTTCGAAATTATTTGTGGGTTTGTGTAATCTGAGGGAAAAATTTGGGGTCACTTAGAAATGTCTAATTTCTAATTTAAAAAACCTAATTTTTTTTGTCCCTTAAAATTACATGAAATTGATCAGAATGCTTCCTCCTGAATACAGAAGGACGTAGCCGCTCAGTTGAAGGACAACTATATAGCCTCATTATTGTTATTTTATTGTGTTACATTATTTATTCATTTTTTTGTATTTTTTTTGTAAATATTTTCTTAACTCTATTTTCTT
>CM059788.1:43934408-43969408 GCA_030435695.1 Brachymystax lenok tsinlingensis
CACTGTGGAGGCTATATACAGGGGGGTACCGGTACAGAGTCACTGTGGAGGCTATATACAGGGGGTACCGGTACAGAGTCAATGTGGAGGCTATATACAGGGGGGTACCGGTACAGAGTCACTGTGGAGGCTATATAGAGGCAGGTAGCCTAGTGGTTAGAGCGTTGGGCCAGTAACCAAAAGGTTAGTTAAATAAAGGTCACATTAACATCCTAAAATGTGAGCTACCCATAAAATTATACTTTAAGGAAAAAAATGTTCCATGTTTGAGGCCAAGGAACACGTACCTGGGGTCAATTAAATTGATAAGCTCTTGAAACCTCCCTTTTGTAGCAATGCAATGCATAATAGCATTTGTAATGTCTGTGTCTTTTCGATGTTTGCTCGTAGGGCATAAACGCTGTCAGTGTTGACTGCGTCGGGGGCAAACTTCCTGCGTGTTCCAAAGAGTGATTTTGCTTCAGATGTTGAAAAAAGGTTTGTCGTATTACCAGACTTCGTAGCCACCTGTCTACGGTGCACAATTTGCACCGAACACCGCTCTGCACTTTGGTCGGACTTCAAAAAACCAAAACCACTTCAAAATGACTGAAACAGTTGAACCCTTTTTATCAGTAATTTCTTGGTTGGAAGCTGCTCCTTCTCCATGGCTATCACTGCCGCTGTTTTTGCCTACATCACTAATTCTTCGTAGTTAATAGTGGCTACTCCGTCACTCGAGGTGCTAAGTGGGTTTTAGTGGGCGTATACCTCTCCGCGTGCATATTGTCACTTCTCTGCATGTCCCTGCTGCGTCACAGAGGTAAAATGGACTGCTGTACCTAATTATTCTATACTGACATGATTTTATACACCTGTCAGCAACTTGTGTGGCTGAAATAGTAGAATCCACATTGTATACAGTGCCTTCGGGAAAGTATTCAGACCCCTGGACTTTTTCCAGTTTGTTACGTTACAGCCTTATTCTAAAATTGATAAAATAGTTTTTTTTCCTCATGAATTTACACACAATACCCCATAATGACAAAGCAAAAAAAAGGTATTAGAGATTTTTCCAAATTTATAAAAAATTAAAAACTCAAATATCACATTTACATAAGTATTCAGACCCTTTACTCAGTACTTTGTTGAAGCACCTTTGGCAGCGATTACAGCCTTGAGTCTTCTTGGGTATGACGCTACAAGCTTGGCACACCTGTATTTGAGGAGTTTCTCCCATTCTTCTCTGCAGATCCTCTCAAGCTCTGTCAGGTTGGATGGGAAGCGTTGCTGCACAGCTATTTTCACGTTTCTCCAGAGATCGGGTTCAAGTCCGGGCTCTTGCTGGGCCACTCAAGGACATTCAGAGACTTGTCCCGAAGCCACTCCTGTGTTGTCTTGCCTATGTGCTTAGGGTAGTTATCCGGTTGGGGTCCTGAGTGCTCTGGAGCAGGTTTTCATCAAGGATCTCTCTGTACTTTGCTCCGTTCATCTTTACCTCAACCCTGACTAGTCTCCCAGTTCCTGCCCTGAAAAACATCCCCACAGCATGATGCTGCCACCACCATGCTTCACCGTATGGATGGTGCCAGGTTCCCTCCAGATGTGAAGCTTGGCATTCAGCCTCAAGAGTTTAATCTTGGTTTCATCAGACCAGAGAATGTTGTTTCTCATGATCTGAGAGTCCTTTAGATGCCATTTGGCAAACTCCAAGCGGGCTGTCATGTGCCTTTTACTGAGGAGTGGCTTCCGTCTGGCCGCTCTACTATAAAGGCCTGATTGGTGGAGGTGGAGTGCTGCAGAGATGGTTGTCCTTCTGTGTTCATTGTTCGTAGCTTATGCCTATCCATACCATAACCCCACAGTCACCATGGGGCACTCTGTTCACAACGTTGACATCAGCAAACCGCTCGCCCACACAACACTATACACACTGTCTGCCATCTGCCTGGTAGAGTTGAAACCGAGTCAGTTCATTAGTTACAAGGTTTCCACTTCGTACAGTTTTTTAATTGGCAGATATTCAAGTATGGACTACAGGATTCAAACTTTCATGTGTGCATTTCCAGAGTCCAAGAACTTGCGTACAGTGTCTCAGTGACCATGTAAACCTAGATTAAGGTCCTTGAGCAGGCAAGCTGCACGTTCCATGTATAAAAGAGTCATATTAGAGTTATATTCCAGTAAAACAACCTAAGGATTTAATGTTGAATGGATTAGAGGCTCTATGGGTACAGGTGCATTTACCACATATTGAAACCTATACTAGTTGGTTGCTGCTATAGGCCACCTAGTGCTGATGTGAAATATCTTGATGGAATTTGCTAAATGTTGGATAAGGTATCTGATGAAAATAGGATAAATAAAAACAGAAACGTATTTCTGTTGCCAATGTATGTAACCTGACCCATGTTGTGACATCACCAACCAGAACGTTCACTAATAGGTTCCGGTATCGCATCGTCAACTTGTATGGATCACATTTTTACTAACATGGCTGAACGTTGTTCTAAAGCTGTATCAGTGGCACTAGGTTACAGTGATCAGAACTTGGTTGAACTCACTAGGAAAACTACAATACCAAAGGCTGGCCCTAAGGTAATCTACTGCAGGTCCTACAGAGGGTTCAATCAGGACTCACTCACTAGGATAACTACAATACCAAAGGCTGGCCCTAAGGTAATCTACTGCAGGTCCTACAGAGGGTTCAATCAGGACTCACTCACTAGGAAAACTACAATACCAAAGGCTGGCCCGAAGGTAATCTACTGCAGGTCCTACAGAGGGTTCAAACAGGATTCACTCACTAGGAAAACTACAATACCAAAGGCTGGCCCGAAGGTAATCTACTGCAGGGTTCAATCAGGACTCATTTGCAGGGTTCTGCAGGGTTCAATCAGGACTCGTTTGTGGATGAGATTAAGAATGTGCAATGGTTAGAAGTGTGTAGAAAGGATGATCCGGAAATGTCACTAAGTTTGTTTCTGAAATTATTGATGAGTATAGCTGATAAGCAGGCCCCTTTAAGAAAATGCACTGTGATGGATTGATGATGAGCTGAGAAATGTCGTGATTCAACGTTATGATGCCAAAAAAGTAGCAGATAAATCTGGCACTCTGTTTGATAAGCAAAGTTATTGTAAATGAAGAAATCTTGTGACCAAACTAAACAAAGGAAAGAAGAAGGGATTCTATGAGCACGACATTGATGAAGTGAAGGGTGATGGGAAAAAACTGTGGAGAACGTTGAACATTATTATGGGTAGGAATTTGAACATGTCCACCTCTTTTGTTGTTGAATCAGAGGGTATATTTATTACAAAAACCACATGACATCGCAAACTACATTAATTAATAATTTATTGGCAAATTGGACAAGTTGAGGAATGCTATGATTCCAACTGATGGCTCCATGTCGTATACCCTTATAAAAGACTGTATCATGAAGGAGAGGCAATGCATGTTTTGCATTTCATCAAGTAGAAAGGGGAAGAGGTAGAAAGGATGCTGTTGTCTCTTTCGGATGACAAGTCACCTGGTACAGATAATCTAGACGCCAAATTGCTTAGAGTTAGAGTTAACCAAATATCTACCCCAATCTCTCATATTTTTTATAAATGCTTAATGTATGGGGTGTGCCCAGAAGTCTGGAAAGAGTCAAAGGTTATTCCACTTCCTAAGGATAAAACATCTGCATTCACTGGTCCTAATTGTCATCCTATAAGCTTGCTGCCTGTGTTAAGTAAATTATTGAAAAAAATTGTATCTGTACAAATCAAGGATTATTTCTCATGTAATGGTCTGATAACGGGTTTCCAGCATGCATACAAAGAAGGGCATTCTACAAGTACGACCTAAGCACGAATGACAGGTGATTGGTTAAAGATTATGGATGACAGGAAGTTAGTTGGTGCAGTGTTGCTAGATTTCAGTGCTGCTTTTGACGTCATTGATCACGAACTGTTACTAGGTAAACTCAAATGTTATGGTTTTTAAGTCTGCAGCTCAATCCTGGATGGAAAGCCATCTATCCAGGAGAAGGCAAAAAGTGTTATTTAATGGTAGCTTTTCAAACAGTAAAGATATACACTGTGGTGTTCCTCAAGGAAGCTGCCTAGGCCCACTTTTCTACTCTATCTTTACTAATGATTTAACTTCAGTAATGAACAAAGCAAGAGTGGTCATGTATGCTGATGACTCTACAATATATAGCGCAGCATCAGAATGTAATGAGCTGACAGATGTACTGAGCAGTGAACTAAGAATGGTGTCTGAGTGGGTTGATATGAACAAACTGGGGTTGAACATTTCTAAAACTAAATGTATTGCATTTGGTTCAAGATATATGCTTGCTGATGATCCACAATTGATCCCCAGATGAATAGAATACATGTAGAGCAAGTGAAGAAAACAAAACTACTAGGCATCATGTTGGACGCAGCTTTATCATGGTCAGAACACATAGATAATATTGTTGTTAAGATGGTTAAAGGAATTGCTGTTACAAGAAAATGTTCAGAGTATGTAACATGAATCAGGTGATTCAATCCCTGGTCCTATCACACTTAGAGTACTGTCCGGTTATATGGTCAATCCCTGGTCCTATCACACTTAGAGTACTGTCCAGTTGTATGGTCAATCCCTGGTCCTATCACACTTAGAGTACTGTCCAGTGATATGGTCAATCCCTGGTCCTATCACACTTAGCGTACTGTCCAGTTATATGGTCAATCCCTGGTCCTATCACACTTAGAGTACTGTCCAGTTATATGGTAAATCCCTGGTCCTTTCACACTTAGAGTACTGTCCGGTTATATGGTCAATCCCTGGTCCTATCACACTTAAAGTACTGTCCGGTTATATGGTCAATCCCTGGTCCTATCACAATTAGAGTACTGTCCAGTTATATGGTCATCTGCAGCAAAGAAAGATATCAAAAAGCTCCAAATGGCTCAAAACAGGGCTGCCAGATTATCTCTTCATTGCTCAAAACAGGGCTGCCAGATTATCTCTTCATTGCTCAAAACAGGACTGCCAGATTACCTCTTCATTGCTCAAAACAGGGCTGTCAGATTAGTTCTTCATTGCTCAAAACAGGGCTGTGAGATTAGCTCTCTGTTGAGTCTTGATTTGTGGTTGTTTGTATTGTCTTGTTAATTGGTGTTGGACCCCAGGAAGATTAGCTAGCGTTTACGGCGTTAGCTAATGGGGATCCTAATAAATAAATACATTTCAAAAAGGTGTAAGTAGTCCTCCAGCCAGCGGTCCACAGAAAAGCAAGTTGGCTTCTCGTGATTCTCGCGACTGAAAGACAACCCAATGATAACAAATTTTTCTTAACATTAGGCAAGTACATCTTCCTGGAATTTGACCAAGTAAACATGAGATGGGACTCAAAGGAAATTCGACATCAAAAACTTCAGACCGAAATGTTTTTCATTACATGGCATTCCCACAACATGTGAAGTAAAGATCCATTGCTAACACAGTTGTGCATCCATTGTTGAGATACGTACAGGGGGTATATAGGCTCTGCACTGTGCTGAATGATCTTATACCTAACACATTGTGAAGTGGTCAGACCCCCTTCTCCAAATCCCATACCCATAACTTTTTGTCCTCAATACAAAGTGTTACGTTTGAGGCAAATCCATTACAACACATTACTGACTACCACTCTCCATATATTCAAGCATGATTGGGGCTGCATCACGTTATGGGTATGCTTGTAATCATTAAGGACTGGGGACTTTTTCAGGATAAAAACTAAATGCAATGGAGCCAAGCACAGGCAAAATCCTAGAGGAAAACCTGGTTCAGTCTGCTTTCCACCAGACACTGGGAGATGAATTCACCTTTCAGCAGGACAATAACCTAAAACACATGGCCAAATCTACACTGGAGTTGCTTACCAAGAAGACAGTGAATGTTCTTGAGTGGACTAGTTACAGTTTTGACTTAAATCTTGCTTGAAAGTCTATGGCAACGGCCTGAAAATGGCTGTCTAGGAATGATCAACAACCAATTTGACAGAGCTTGAACAATTTTGAAAAGAATAATGGGCAAGTGTTGCACAATCCAGGTGTGGAAAGCTCTTAGAGCCTTACCCAGAGAGACTCACAGCTCTTAGAGCCTTACCCAGAGAGACTCACAGCTCTTAGAGCCTTACCCAGAGAGACTCACAGCTCTTAGAGCCTTACCCAGAGAGACTCACAGCTCTTAGAGCCTTACACAGAGAGACTCACAGCTCTTAGAGACTTACACAGAGAGACTCACAGCTCTTAGAGACTTACACAGAGAGACTCACAGCTCTTAGAGCCTTACACAGAGAGACTCACAGCTCTTAGAGACTTACACAGAGAGACTCACCGCTCTTAGAGACTTACACAGAGAGACTCACAGCTGTAATCACCGCCAAAGGTGATTTTACAAAGTATTGACTCAGGGGTGTGAATACTTATGTAAATTACACATATTTGTGTATTTCATTTTCTATTTAAATTGGAAATGAAATTCACTTGGTCATTATGGGGTATTGTGTGTAGATGGGTGAGGGGGGGAAAAAATATTGAATTCATGTTGAATTCAGGCTGTAACACAACAAAATGTGGAATAGGGTATGAATACTTCCTGAAAACACTGTGAATATACTGTATATATATATATATACGGGGAGGGGGAGGGGTGCAAGTAAATCACCGGCTGGCCACCTATTAGGGAACCCTGCTACCCTTCTCTATCACAGCTTTATTTTGAATGACAAAACATACAGAAACGATGTAGGGAGTAGGCTTATTTCCATACTATCATTAGCCACTTTTTAGAAACCCTACCTACAACGTATAGAAGCCTAGGCCTAATAACAGAGGAAGATAAAGGCATGAATGTGAATCATTGAATAATTATCCAGTTCTGGGGACGGCAGAGTTGCTGTGCAGCCGGGGCCCCTTGATGACTTACAACCCTTTTACATAACACACTGCCAGCGAGTCTCATTGACTGTCAAATCAAATCCAATCCAAGTGTATTAGTCACATGCGACGAACACAACAGGTTGTAGACCTCACAGTGAAATGCTGAATACAACAGGTTGTAGACCTCACAGTGAAATGCTGAATACAACAGGTTGTAGACCTCACAGTGAAATGCTGAATGCAACAGGGTGTAGACCTCACAGTGAAATGCTGAATACAACAGGTGTAGACCTCACAGTGAAATGCTGAATACAACAGGTGTAGACCTTACAGTGAAATGCTGAATGCAACAGGTGTAGACCTCACAGTGAAATGCTGAATGCAACAGGGTGTAGACCTCACAGTGAAATGCTGAATACAACAGGTGTAGACCTCACAGTGAAATGCTGAATACAACAGGTGTAGACCTCACAGTGAAATGCTGAATACAACAGGTGTAGACCTTACAGTGAAATGCTGAATACAACAGGTTGTAGACCTCACAGTGAAATGCTGAATACAACAGGGTGTAGACCTCACAGTGTAATGCTGAATACAACAGGGTGTAGACCTCACAGTGTAATGCTGAATACAACAGGGTGTAGACCTTACAGTAAAATGCTGAATACAACCGGTTGTAGACCTTACAGTGAAACGCTGAATACAACAGGGTGTAGACCTCACAGTGTAATGCTGAATACAACAGGGTGTAGACCTCACAGTGTAATGCTGAATACAACAGGGTGTAGACCTTACAGTGAAATGCTGAATACAACAGGTGTAGACAGACTTCCATCCCTGTCTCCTCATCATATTCCTGTCTCCTTTCAAACTGCCGACAGACTTCCATCCCTGTCTCCTCATCATGTTCCTGTCTCCTTTCAAACTGCAGACAGACTTCCATCCCTGTCTCCTCATCATGTTCCTGTCTCCTTTCAAACTGCCGACAGACTTCCATCCCTGTCTCCTCATCATGTTCCTGTCTCCTTTCAAACTGCCGACAGACTTCCATCCCTGTCTCCTCATCATGTTCCTGTCTCCTTTCAAACTGCCGACAGACTTCCATCCCTGTCTCCTCATCATATTCCTGTCTCCTTTCAAACTGCAGACAGACTTCCATCCCTGTCTCCTCATCATGTTCCTGTCTCCTTTCAAACTGCCGACAGACTTCCATCCCTGTCTCCTCATCATGTTCCTGTCTCCTTTCAAACTGCCGACAGACTTCCATCCCTGTCTCCTCATCATGTTCCTGTCTCCTTTCAAACTGCCGACAAACTTCCATCCCTGTCTCCTCATCATATTCCTGTCTCCTTTCAAACTGCAGACAGACTTCCATCCCTGTCTCCTCATCATGTTCCTGTCTCCTTTCAAACTGCCGACAGACTTCCATCCCTGTCTCCTCATCATGTTCCTGTCTCCTTTCAAACTGCCGACAGACTTCCATCCCTGTCTCCTCATCATGTTCCTGTCTCCTTTCAAACTGCCGACAGACTTCCATCCCTGTCTCCTCATAATGTTCCTGTCTCCTTTCAAACTGCAGACAGACTTCCATCCCTGTCTCCTCATCATGTTCCTGTCTCCTTTCAAACTGCCGACAGACTTCCATCCCTGTCTCCTCATCATGTTCCTGTCTCCTTTCAAACTGCCGACAGACTTCCATCCCTGTCTCCTCATCATGTTCCTGTCTCCTTTCAAACTGCCGACAGACTTCCATCCCTGTCTCCTCATCATATTCCTGTCTCCTTTCAAACTGCAGACAGACTTCCATCCCTGTCTCCTCATCATGTTCCTGTCTCCTTTCAAACTGCCGACAGACTTCCATCCCTGTCTCCCTCATCATGTTCCTGTCTCCTTTCAAACTGCCGACAGACTTCCATCCCTGTCTCCTCATCATGTTCCTGTCTCCTTTCAAACTGCCGACAAACTTCCATCCCTGTCTCCTCATCATATTCCTGTCTCCTTTCAAACTGCAGACAGACTTCCATCCCTGTCTCCTCATCATGTTCCTGTCTCCTTTCAAACTGCCGACAGACTTCCATCCCTGTCTCCTCATCATGTTCCTGTCTCCTTTCAAACTGCCGACAGACTTCCATCCCTGTCTCCTCATCATGTTCCTGTCTCCTTTCAAACTGCCGACAAACTTCCATCCCTGTCTCCTCATCATATTCCTGTCTCCTTTCAAACTGCAGACAGACTTCCATCCCTGTCTCCTCATCATATTCCTGTCTCCTTTCAAACTGCCGACAGACTTCCATCCCTGTCTCCTCATCATATCAAATCAAATCAATTTGTATTAGTCACTTACTTACGAGTCCTTAACCAACAGGGCAGTTTAAAAAAAATATGGATAAGAATAAGAGATAAAAGTAACAAGTAATTAAAGAGGAGCAGTAAAAAATACCAATATATACAGGGGGGTGCCGGTACAGAGTCAATGTGCGGGGGCACCGGTTAGTTGAGGTAGTATGTACATGTAGGTAGAGTTAATTAAAGTGACTATGCATAGATAACAGAGAGTGGCAGTGGTGTGGAGAGGGGAGGGGGGGGCAGCAATGTGAATATTCTTGGTAGCCATTTGACTAGATGTGTGTATCAGCGAGTCTCCTTGACTGTCATGTTTGTGTCAGCTAGTCTCGTTGACTATCATGTGTGTCAGCTTGTCTCGTTGACTGTAATGTTTGTCAGCGAGTCTCCTAGACTGTCATGTGTGTGTCAGCTAGTCTCCTAGACTGTCATGTGTGTGTCAGCTAGTCTCCTTGACTGTCATGTGTGTCAGCTAGTCTCCTTGACTGTCAAGTGTGTCAGCTAGTCTCCTTGACTGTCATGTGTGTGTCAGCTAGTCTCCTAGACTGTCATGTGTGTGTCAGCTAGTCTCCTTGACTGTCATGTGTGTCAGCTAGTCTCCTTGACTGTCATGTGTGTCAGCTAGTCTCCTTGACTGTCATGTGTGTCAGCTAGTCTCCTTGACTGTCATGTGTGTGTCAGCTAGTGTCCTAGACTGTCATGTGTGTGTCAGCTAGTCTCCTTGACTGTCATGTGTGTGTCAGCTAGTCTCCTTGACTGTCATGTGTGTCAGCTAGTCTCCTTGACTGTCAAGTGTGTCAGCTAGTCTCCTTGACTGTCTTGTGTGTCAGCTAGTCTCCTTGACTGTCATGTGTGTCAGCTAGTCTCCTTGACTGTCATGTGTGTCAGCTAGTCTCCTTGACTGTCATGTGTGTGTCAGCTAGTGTCCTAGACTGTCTTGTGTGTCAGCTAGTCTCCTTGACTGTCATGTGTGTGTCAGCTAGTCTCCTTGACTGTCATGTGTGTCAGCTAGTCTCCTTGACTGTCATGTGTGTCAGCTAGTCTCCTAGACTGTCATGTGTGTGTCAGCTAGTCTCCTTGACTGTCATGTGTGTGTCAGCTAGTCTCCTTGACTGTCATGTGTGTGTCAGCTAGTCTCCTAGACTGTCATGTGTGTGTCAGCAGCACACAGAAACACACCTCGTTTGTTCTGCATCTCCAACAGAGAGGAATAGGCTACCGAAAAATATTTGGCTTCAAAATCAATTTTGTCATGATTCCTCTCGTCCTAGGGACCGCTAGCTACAGGAAGGACGAGAGGATGAAAATGTGCCTCAAACCACGGCTTAGAGAGAAAATATACTAATGCCAGTATTGGTAGTAGTGGAGATTTATCTCTCTCTCTCTATGTCTCTCTCTCTCTTTCTATGAGTTGCTTCTCCGAGCCCAATTTGTCAAACGTGGAGGTTTCAATGCCAGGAATTAGCCCAATGAGATCTGCTCTCCAGAGAGGGACGAGAGCGTTTATGTTTGATCATGGAAATAAACAAGAACATTATCATGCTTTGTTGGTTTTAAGATCTGGAACAAATGCTTGTTGTTATGAGGGACTAATTCAAGGTTCAATTTTCACGTTGTTAAGAAATCACTAAAGCTAATTAGGAACAGTGGAAAAGGCAAGAAAAGAAAGGTTAGAGCGATCCCTCTTATACCCAGGGAACAGGGATTCACGAAGCATGGTTCATCTTTTCTTATGGGATTTCACAAGATGTATGACTCTGCGCCAATATCCACCCTAGCATACTGTATCACTTAGAGTGAAGCTGTGTATTGGACATACTGTATCACCTAGAGTGAAGCTGTGTATTGGACATACTGTACCACTTAGAGTGAAGCTGTGTATTGGACATACTGTATCACTTAGAGTGAAGCTGTGTATTGGACATACTGTATCACTTAGAGTGAAGCTGTGTATTGGACATACTGTATCACTTAGAGTGAAGCTGTGTATTGGACATACTGTATCACTTAGAGTGAAGCTGTGTATTGGACATACTGTATCACTTAGAGTGAAGCTGTGTATTGGACATACTGTACCACTTAGAGTGAAGCTGTGTATTGGACATACTGGATCACTTAGAGTGAAGCTGTGTAATGGACATACTGTATCACCTAGAGTGAAGCTGTGTATTGGACATACTGTACCACTTAGAGTGAAGCTGTGTATTGGACATACTGTATCACTTAGAGTGAAGCTGTGTATTGGACATACTGTATCACTTAGAGTGAAGCTGTGTATTGGACATACTGTATCACTTAGAGTGAAGCTGTGTATTGGACATACTGTATCACTTAGAGTGAAGCTGTGTATTGGACATACTGTATCACTTAGAGTGAAGCTGTGTATTGGACATACTGTACCACTTAGAGTGAAGCTGTGTATTGGACATACTGGATCACTTAGAGTGAAGCTGTGTAATGGACATACTGTATCACTTAGAGTGAAGCTGTGTATTGGACATACTGTATCACCTAGAGTGAAGCTGTGTATTGGACATACTGTATCACCTAGAGTGAAGCTGTGTATTGGACATACTGTATCACCTAGAGTGAAGCTGTGTATTGGACATACTGTACCACTTAGAGTGAAGCTGTGTATTGGACATACTGTATCACTTAGAGTGAAGCTGTGTAATGGACATACTGGATCACTTAGAGTGAAGCTGTGTATTGGACATACTGTATCACTTAGAGTGAAGCTGTGTATTGGACATACTGTATCACCTAGAGTGAAGCTGTGTATTGGACATACTGTATCACTTAGAGTGAAGCTGTGTATAGGACATACTGTATAACTTAGAGTGAAGCTGTGTTGTGTTTGACGTATTGTACGTGGTACTGTATGCCAGTAAAGATATTGGAACGTAGCCTGTGTTTAGATCTATAGTCTATGTATTTGTATTTTATGATCCATTTACTATGTTTCTGTGTAGATTGAATATTCTAGTTCTGTCTACTATGTAGTCAGGCAGTCAGTCAGGCTGGCAGATAGTCAGTCAGGCAATCATGTAGTCAGTTAGGCAGGCAGGTAGTCAGTCAGGCAATCATGTAGTCAGTTAGGCAGGCAGGTAGTCAGTCAGGCAATCATGTAGTCAGTTAGGCAGGCAGGCAGGTAGTCAGGTGGCGTCAGACCCCAGGTAAAAGATAGATCTAAGAGCTAACCCTGCCAGGTGAGAGCTGCCCCTGTGAGCCACGTCGTTGCAGAAGATCCCAGTCCCAACGGGGAAAGGCTTTTCAAAGGGCCTGTCTCCTTGTCTCTGTCTCTCTGAGTCGCTATAAGGCTCTGTCCCAAATGGAGCCCTATTCCCTTTATTGTACACTACTTTTGACCAGGGCCCTTAGGGAATAAGATGCCATTTGGGACACAGCCTAGTCTCTAGGTATCTGGGTCTTCCCTTGGCCTCCACATTTCAAACACACCAGAGCCTTTGTTTCTGAGGCGGACAGCATAAATCTGCTACCTGAAAGAGAAGCTGTGGCCCGGACTAATCCTCATGGGTCATGCTAGGTAGAGAGGAGAGGAGAGAAGGAAGAGGAGGTGGAAGGCAGGGTAGGGCAGTAGGAGGTAGAAGACAGGGAGGGGAGACGAGAGGAGGTGGATGGCAGGGGAGGGGATTGGAGAAGAGGTGGAAGGCAGGGGAGGCTTATAATAAACCTACTTAACAAACCATGGTGTGTCGCCTATAATTCAATGGTAGAGCCTGCTAAGGTTTCTCTGAGCAACAGGAGGGACAGTAGTCTTGGTTATTGTATACGTGCTTACACTGAGATACTCACTGACAACTAAAAAAAGAAAATCTGTAATAAGATTCATTAATAATGTAAAAAACTCAACACTAACAAGTCAAAAAGACAAACCAATGTCAAAGAACAGCTGGGTAAATACCCAACCAGTTAATTCACATAACCTCTATGTTTGGGTTTTGATACTAATCCTAGGTTGCCAGATGATAACCAGATGACACGTACGTAACAGCCCATTTTTTTTTCAACAATAGAACACGTTTGAATATGTTTTCCGTCGCCAAGCAGTGACAGATTAAGACAAATGAAAAGTTCCGTCTGATTTGCTTCTGAATCCAGCCAGTCAGGTGGCTGAACGAATAATCCTGAACACAACAAAAGAAGAGAATCCTCCACGGACGCTTAATGCCTCATTAATATTTTGAATTATTAAATCCAATTATTGCCAGAAAAGCTTTTTGACCTATTTTCTTCATTGCCTGTTCCATTCCATCATAACCCAACACATCACACCAGAGTTAAAACCTCTGTGTCATCATCAGATCACGTAGGACTGTCTAGCTCCATCTAGCCTCTATTGTATTGGGGTACAGAGGTGTTGTCCTCTTTGCTTTTGTTGTGTGCTCCTAAGAAGGATTCCCCCTAGCAGTCTAGCCTAGAGTATAGGTAACATCCATCTTCATGGTCAATAGTATTGTAGCAAAAGAATCCCTCAAGCAAAATCTCCCCAGGTGTGGACCACAGGACCAGTTGGAAGTAAAATAGCCCCATAACATCAAAGATACACACTATTTGACAGTAAGGAAGAGGTATTTTCAGCACATAAATTTTTTTTCTGAAGTCCGAACCCACCAAATAACTCTATTTTCATGTCATGTAGCCATAGCACCGGTTGCATTCCAAGTGCCAGAGCCATTTTGCAAACTCCAGGTGGTGCTATGGTCAGATGACATGAAAGTAAAACTCTTTGGCACACCAATGATGGGTTTGGCCTTCGAAAGAACAATGTGTCAAGGACGTCGCGCTGCTTGCTTAGTGAGTACCACTTCCTCTTGATTCGGCACATACCTGGCATGACCTCTGCCTTGCTAGCACACGGTTGGCCCATACCTGGCATGACCTCTGCTTTACTAGCACACGGTTGGCCCATACCTGGCATGACCTCTGCCTTGCTAGCACACGGTTGGCCCATACTTGGCGTGACCTCTGCTTTGCTAGCACATGTTTGGCCCATACCTGGCATGACCTCTGCCTTGCTAGCACACGTTTGGCCCATACCTGGCATGACCTCTCTACACGTGACCGCCCTTACCAGTCAGTGAAAAGCTAGCTATTCACTGGCGCAAGTGGGGACCCTTCAGCCTGAGGGAGGTACGTTTCACACATTCACATGCAGAAAATACCACTCCCATTTCTACAGAGGAACTCTAGAGCTCTGTCAGAGTGACCATCGGGATCTTGGTCACCTCCCTGACCAAGGCCCTTCTCCCCCGACTGTTCAGTTTGGCCGGGCGGCCATCTCTAGGAAGAGTCTTGGTGGTTCCAAAGTTCTTCCATTTACGAATGATGGATGCCACATTTATTTAATTTATTTTTAGAATATGGCTGTAACGTAACAAAATGTGGGAAAAGGGAATACTTTCCGAAATGTACTGTATATAGTGAACTACTACCCTATGGGCCCTGGTCAAAAGTAGTGCACTATATAGGGAATAGAGTGCCATTTCAGACGCAGGCCCTTACTGCATCAGACTCTTGTTCATTCCACCCAATTGACACCATCTTAGTTTCTCTTGTATTGTTGCGTTGTGGCAGGGCTCAAAGGAGTCTAGCTGTTATGTTCATCTGGTTTGGTAAACATTGTCACAGAACCTGCAGTGTGGTTGACCTTGTCTGCAATAGATTGACATGAGGCCTGCGTATTTTTTGGTAGGACCTTGAAGAGTTAGAGAGAGAAACGTCAAATTAACAACCTCAACATGAGTTTTTTTTTTTTTAACATTGACACGGTTGACCCATACATCTTGATAGAAAACACCACAATTTTACCATGTCCTAATTATGAACCACCAGACAGCTATTTACTGCAGTCCTGCATTCTCATGTCTTTATTATGAACCACCAGACAGCTATTTACTGCAGTCCTGCATTCTCATGTCTTTATTATGAACCACCAGACAGCTATTTACTGCAGTCCTGAATTCTCATGTCTTTATTATGAACCACCAGACAGCTATTTACTGCAGTCCTGCATTCTCATGTCTTTATTATGAACCACCAGACAGCTATTTACTGCAGTCCTGCATTCTCATGTCTTTATTATGAACCACCAGACAGCTATTTACTGCAGTCCTGCATTCTCATGTCTTTATTATGAACCACCAGACAGCTATTTACTGCAGTCCTGCATTCTCATGTCTTTATTATGAACCACCAGACAGCTATTTACTGCAGTCCTGAATTCTCATGTCTTTATTATGAACCACCAGACAGCTATTTACTGCAGTCCTGCATTCTCATGTCTTTATTATGAACCACCAGACAGCTATTTACTGCAGTCCTGAATTCTCATGTCTTTATTATGAACCACCAGACAGCTATTTACTGCAGTCCTGCATTCTCATGTCTTTATTATGAACCACCAGACAGCTATTTACTGCAGTCCTGCATTCTCATGTCTTTATTATGAACCACCAGACAGCTATTTACTGCAGTCCTGCATTCTCATGTCTTTATTATGAACCACCAGACAGCTATTTACTGCAGTCCTGCATTCTCATGTCTTTATTATGAACCACCAGACAGCTATTTACTGCAGTCCTGCATTCTCATGTCTTTATTATGAACCACCAGACAGCTATTTACTGCAGTCCTGCATTCTCATGTCTTTATTATGAACCACCAGACAGCTATTTACTGCAGTCCTGCATTCTCATGTCTTTATTATGAACCACCAGACAGCTATTTACTGCTGTCCTGCATTCTCATGTCTTTATTATGAACCACCAGACAGCTATTTACTGCAGTCCTGCATTCTCATGTCTTTATTATGAACCACCAGACAGCTATTTACTGCAGTCCTGCATTCTCATGTCTTTATTATGAACCACCAGACAGCTATTTACTGCAGTCCTGCATTCTCATGCCTTTATTATGAACCACCAGACAGCTATTTACTGCAGTCCTGAATTCTCATGTCTTTATTATGAACCACCAGACAGCTATTTACTGCAGTCCTGCATTCTCATGTCTTTATTATGAACCACCAGACAGCTATTTACTGCAGTCCTGCATTCTCATGTCTTTATTATGAACCACCAGACAGCTATTTACTGCAGTCCTGCATTCTCATGTCTTTATTATGAACCACCAGACAGCT
This sequence comes from Brachymystax lenok tsinlingensis, assembly GCA_030435695.1. Classification (NCBI taxonomy): domain Eukaryota; kingdom Metazoa; phylum Chordata; class Actinopteri; order Salmoniformes; family Salmonidae; genus Brachymystax; species Brachymystax lenok. Next base: position 43,950,807 of record CM059788.1, read on the forward strand.
ATTTACTGCTGTCCTGCATTCTCATGTCTTTATTATGAACCACCAGACAGCTATTTACTGCAGTCCTGCATTCTCATGTCTTTATTATGAACCACCAGACAGCTATTTACTGCAGTCCTGCATTCTCATGTCTTTATTATGAACCACCAGACAGCTATTTACTGCAGTCCTGCATTCTCATGTCTTTATTATGAACCACCAGACAGCTATTTACTGCAGTCCTGCATTCTCATGTCTTTATTATGAACCACCAGACAGCTATTTACTGCTGTCCTGCATTCTCATGTCTTTATTATGAACCACCAGACAGCTATTTACTGCAGTCCTGCATTCTCATGTCTTTATTATGAACCACCATACAGCTATTTACTGCAGTCCTGCATTCTCATGTCTTTATTATGAACCACCATACAGCCATTTACTGCATTCTCATTTCTTCCCACCCAGGCCTATTCTGTTAACATCGACTACTGGAGGACGTGTGTGTGTATAGAGACAGAACCAGCTCTCCCAGGCCCCAAACTCTTTCTCTCTCTCTCTCTCTCTCTCTCTCTCTCTCTCTCTCTCTCTCTCTCTCTCTCTCTCTCTCTCTCTCTCTCTCTTAAACACACACACAGCCGAGCTGAGCCGCAGCATTTTGCGCCTTGCTTTTAACATTGAAAGTTTACTTTTGTTACAGGTGCAATAACAAAAGCCCCTTTTAAGTCAGTGTGAAAATTCTTTAGGAGAGATTGACTCTAGCGTTGTGGGGCTGAGTATTGATCCAGGCCTCTGGCTTTACAGCAGCTGTAAAAGATGGATAGATCGCTTTGAAATGCACTGTGTGGGAATATAGAAAGGAATTAAAAGACCATTGTGTGTTCTCACTCAGGAATATATTGTTTAATGACATATCTAGTATCTACTGGCCACATTTTACCTTCAAAGCCTGTGTGTCTGAGTCCCAAATCACACCCTATACCCTATGGGGCTCTGGTCAAATGTAGTGCACATAATAGGGATTAGGGTGCCATAGGGCCCTTGTCAAATGTAGTGCACTATATAGGGATTAGGGTCCCATTTGGGAGGTGGGTTTTCTCTGTTGAATAGAGCAGTGTTGAAAGTGTGGATGGTAGATGGTGTGTTGTGTATTCATCTTCAGTCCCACAGTGCCAGCTACTGAAGACTCTTTCATGAAAAGTTTCATCTGGTTCAGATAGTTTACCACTGACTTGTGGGGGCATTAGGCAGTATGACTTGTGAGGACATTAGGCAGTATGACTTGTGGGGACATTAGGCAGTATGACTTGTGGGGGCATTAGGCAGTATGACTTGTAAGGACATTAGGCAGTATGACTTGTGGGGACATTAGGCAGTATGACTTGTGGGGGCATTAGGCAGTATGACTTGTGAGGACATCAGGCAGTATGACTTGTGAGGATATAAGACAATATGACTTGTGAGGACATTAGACAATATGACTTGTGAGGACATTAGGCAGTATGACTTGTGAGGACATTAGGCAGTATGACTTGTGAGGACATTAGACAGTATGACTTGTGAGGACATCAAGCAGTATGACTTGTGAGGACATTAGACAATATGACTTGTGAGGACATTAGACAATATGACTTGTGAGGACATTAGACAATATGACTTGTGAGGACATTAGACAGTATGATTTGTGAGGACATCAAGCAGTATGACTTGTGAGGACATTAGACAATATGACTTGTGAGGACATTAGACAATATGACTTGTGAGGACATTAGACAATATGACTTGTGAGGACATAGAATATAACTGTATTGTCCATCCAGGATATCACCTTACATTAAAAGGATCACATACACGTACACTGAGTGGACAAAACAATAAGAACACCTGCTCTTTCCATGACATAGACTGACCAGGTGAATCCAGGTGAAACACATGATCCCTTATAGATGTCACCTGTTAAATCCACCTCAATCAGTGTAGATGAAGCCTAGAGACAAGGATATTAAACGTGAGGATCCTCTCCATCAACTCAGATTACCAGACTGTCATATTGAACATGAGGATCCTCTCCACCAGCTCAGATTACCGTACCAGACTGTCATGTTGAACATGAGGATCCTCTCCACCAACTCAGATTACCATACCAGACTGTCATATTGAACATGAGGATCCTCTCCACCAGCTCAGATTACCTGACTGTCATATTGAACATGAGGATCCTCTCCATCAGCTCAGATTACCAGACTGTCATATTGAACATGAGGATCCTCTCCACCAGCTCAGAATACCATACCAGACTGTCATATTGAACATGAGGATCCTCTCCACCAGCTCAGATTACCATATGTGGTGCTAGTCCTGTCATATTGAACATGAGGATCCTCTCTACCAGCTCAGATTACCAGACTGTCATGTTGAACATGAGGATCCTCTCCACCAACTCAGATTACCATACCAGACTGTCATATTGAACATGAGGATCCTCTCCACCAGCTCAGATTACCATACCAGACTATCATATTGAACATGAGGATCCTCTCCACCAGCTCAGATTACCATACCAGACTGTCATATTGAACGTGACGATCCTCTCCACCAGCTCAGATTACCATACCAGACTATCATATTGAACATGAGGATCCTCTCCACCAGCTCAGATTACCATACCAGACTGTCATATTGAACGTGACGATCCTCTCCACCAGCTCAGATTACCATACCAGACTATCATATTGAACATGAGGATCCTCTCCACCAGCTCAGATTACCATACCAGACTGTCATATTGAACGTGACGATCCTCTCCACCAGCTCAGATTACCATACCAGACTGTCATATTGAACGTGACGATCCTCTCCACCAGCTCAGATTACCAGTCATATTGAACATGAGGATCCTCTCCACCAGTTGCTGTACACCCTCTCCAGAACATCCTGGCTGACCCCAAACCCCTTCAAATTCCTGATTTAAAAAAAATATATATACAGTTCGCATTCTCTGTAAAGCTCAGCTTGTTATCAATTTGCGTCCCTAGGTTTTTTGAAACACTCAACCACCTCCACTGGTTGGTCGTTCAGAGACAGTGTTTGGGACATTGGCAAGTTTTTTGCCATCGATGATCAGCTCCTTTGTCTTTTCTACAGTGATGCGGAGGACACTTGGACCGGCACCATTCTCGAAGGTTGTTAGTCTGTTTAAAATACCTGTGTGCCCATCTGACGTAGCATCTGAGTCCCACCATAACCATGTCATCTGCGTACTTGAAAAGCTTCACATTGTTTCCTTGGAACTTCGTCTCCTTTCGAGTAGACATGAACACCAACTGTGAAAGGACACCCTGTTTTCAGAGTCAGTTCAGCTTCAGATGGTCTACCAGGGACTTCTGTTAAATCAGTTGTCAGATTGTATTACATTGGATGTGTGAGCCACGTACTGTCTCAAATAGAACCCTCCCCTAGGGAAATATGTGTTGTTGATTGATGCTGTTGATTAATCTCTTCTGAATGTTTACCAACGCATCAGAAAGCCTCAGACTTTTATTTTGAGAGGCTCAAATTCATATTGGAAAAAGGCCATTTTATCTGTATTTGTTGTACATATAGGATACCTCTGCTCTCATTCAGTGTGGTTAATATGTGGTGCTAGCCCCATTCAGTGTGGTTAATATGTAGTGCTAGTCCCATTCAGTGTGGTTAATATGTGGTGCTAGCCCCATTCAGTGTGGTGCTAGCCCCATTCAGTGTGGTTAATATGTGGTGCTAGTCCCATTCAGTGTGGTTAATATGTGGTGCTAGCCCCATTCAGTGTGGTGCTAGCCCCATTCAGTGTGGTGCTAGCCCCATTCAGTGTGGTGCTAGCCCCATTCAGTGTGGTTAATATGTGGTGCTAGCCCCATTCAGTGTGGTTAATATGTGGTGCTAGTCCCATTCAGTGTGGTGCTAGCCCCATTCAGTGTGGTTAATATGTGGTGCTAGCCCCATTCAGTGTGGTGCTAGCCCCATTCAGTGTGGTGCTAGTCCCATTCAGTGTGGTGCTAGTCCCATTCAGTGTGGTGCTAGCCCCATTCAGTGTGGTGCTAGCCCCATTCAGTGTAGTTAATATGTGGTGCTAGCCCCATTCAGTGTGGTGTTAGCCCCATTCAGTGTGGTTAATATGTGGTGCTAGTCCCATTCAGTGTGGTGCTAGCACCATTCAGTGTGGTTAATATGTGGTGCTAGTCCCATTCAGTGTGGTGCTAGCCCCATTCAGTGTGGTGCTAGCCCCATTCAGTGTGGTTAATATGTGGTGCTAGCCCCATTCAGTGTGGTTAATATGTGGTGCTAGCCCCATTCAGTGTGGTTAATATGTGGTGCTAGTCCCATTCAGTGTGGTGCTAGCCCCATTCAGTGTGGTTAATATGTGGTGCTAGTCCCATTCAGTGTGGTGCTAGCCCCATTCAGTGTGGTGCTAGTCCCATTCAGTGTGGTGCTAGTCCCATTCAGTGTGGTGCTAGTCCCATTCAGTGTGGTGCTAGCCCCATTCAGTGTGGTTAATATGTGGTGCTAGCCCCATTCAGTGTGGTGCTAGCCCCATTCAGTGTGGTTAATATGTGGTGCTAGTCCCATTCAGTGTGGTGCTAGCCCCATTCAGTGTGGTTAATATGTGGTGCTAGTCCCATTCAGTGTGGTGCTAGCCCCATTCAGTGTGGTGCTAGTCCCATTCAGTGTGGTGCTAGTCCCATTCAGTGTGGTGCTAGCCCCATTCAGTGTGGTGCTAGTCCCATTCAGTGTGGTGCTAGTCCCATTCAGTGTGGTTAATATGTGGTGCTAGCCCCATTCAGTGTGGTGCTAGCCCCATTCAGTGTGGTGCTAGCCCCATTCAGTGTGGTGCTAGCCCCATTCAGTGTGGTTAATATGTGGTGCTAGCCCCATTCAGTGTGGTTAATATGTGGTGCTAGCCCCATTCAGTGTGGTTAATATGTGGTGCTAGTCCCATTCAGTGTGGTGCTAGCCCCATTCAGTGTGGTTAATATGTGGTGCTAGTCCCATTCAGTGTGGTGCTAGCCCCATTCAGTGTGGTGCTAGTCCCATTCAGTGTGGTGCTAGTCCCATTCAGTGTGGTGCTAGCCCCATTCAGTGTGGTGCTAGCCCCATTCAGTGTGGTTAATATGTGGTGCTAGCCCCATTCAGTGTGGTGCTAGCCCCATTCAGTGTGGTTAATATGTGGTGCTAGTCCCATTCAGTGTGGTGCTAGCCCCATTCAGTGTGGTGCTAGCCCCATTCAGTGTGGTTAATATGTGGTGCTAGCCCCATTCAGTGTGGTTAATATGTGGTGCTAGCCCCATTCAGTGTGGTTAATATGTGTTGCTAGTCCCATTCAGTGTGGTGCTAGCCCCATTCAGTGTGGTTAATATGTGGTGCTAGCCCCATTCAGTGTGGTTAATATGTGGTGCTAGCCCCATTCAGTGTGGTTAATATGTGGTGCTAGTCCCATTCAGTGTGGTGCTAGCCCCATTCAGTGTGGTTAATATGTGGTGCTAGCCCCATTCAGTGTGGTTAATATGTGGTGCTAGTCCCATTCAGTGTGGTGCTAGCCCCATTCAGTGTGGTGCTAGTCCCATTCAGTGTGGTGCTAGTCCCATTCAGTGTGGTGCTAGCCCCATTCAGTGTGGTGCTAGCCCCATTCAGTGTGGTTAATATGTGGTGCTAGCCCCATTCAGTGTGGTGCTAGCCCCATTCAGTGTGGTTAATATGTGGTGCTAGTCCCATTCAGTGTGGTGCTAGCACCATTCAGTGTGGTTCATATGTGGTGCTAGTCCCATTCAGTGTGGTGCTAGCCCCATTCAGTGTGGTGCTAGCCCCATTCAGTGTGGTTAATATGTGGTGCTAGCCCCATTCAGTGTGGTTAATATGTGGTGCTAGCCCCATTCAGTGTGGTTAATATGTGGTGCTAGTCCCATTCAGTGTGGTGCTAGCCCCATTCAGTGTGGTTAATATGTGGTGCTAGTCCCATTCAGTGTGGTGCTAGCCCCATTCAGTGTGGTGCTAGTCCCATTCAGTGTGGTGCTAGTCCCATTCAGTGTGGTGCTAGCCCCATTCAGTGTGGTGCTAGCCCCATTCAGTGTGAAAGTTAATATGTGGTGCTAGCCCCATTCAGTGTGGTGCTAGCCCCATTCAGTGTGGTTAATATGTGGTGCTAGTCCCATTCAGTGTGGTGCTAGCCCCATTCAGTGTGGTTAATATGTGGTGCTAGTCCCATTCAGTGTGGTGCTAGCCCCATTCAGTGTGGTTAATATGTGGTGCTAGCCCCATTCAGTGTGGTTAATATGTGGTGCTAGCCCCATTCAGTGTGGTTAATATGTGGTGCTAGTCCCATTCAGTATGGTGCTAGCCCCATTCAGTGTGGTTAATATGTGGTGCTAGTCCCATTCAGTGTGGTGCTAGCCCCATTCAGTGTGGTGCTAGTCCCATTCAGTGTGGTGCTAGTCCCATTCAGTGTGGTGCTAGCCCCATTCAGTGTGGTGCTAGTCCCATTCAGTTTGGTGCTAGCCCCATTCAGTGTGGTGCTAGCCCCATTCAGTGTGGTGCTAGTCCCATTCAGTGTGGTGCTAGCCCCATTCAGTGTGGTGCTAGCCCCATACAGTGTGGTGCTAGCCCCATGTTGCTGCTGGCTTTGCTGATTCTGAGACAGGGCTGTGTTGAAAAACAGAATGATAGAGGGAGAGAAGGAGAGAAAGTTCCCTGGTTCAAAACCGGCTCCAATGACCGGCTGTGTCTGAATAACCTTGCTAGCGTGTTCTAAATAGTAGGCATTTGGGAATGCGATAATAAACCTAGGTGTTTGACAACAGCTGATAACCACACAAGGTGGCACGCTGTACCAACATGAACCAATGACTGTAATAAACACGTATTAGATGAGGCATTCTCAGTAGAGCTGAGTCTAGTGTGTTGATATGCGTTGTTTTATACACAGTATGCCGTTTTAGTAAGTAGGTGTCATTCTCAGTATAGCTGAGTCTAGTGTGTTGATATGTGTTGTTTTATGTAAGAGCTCTGTTAGATTATCCCATGGAACTTCACAGAGATTCGACATTAGACGCGGAATTAAACAAGGATGCACAATTTCTCCTTTCTTATGGCACCTCATGTCAATAAGGATAGTTTTAGGGGTGTTATGGCACTTCATATCAATAAGGATAGTTTTAGGGGTGTTATGGCACCTCATGTCAATAAGGATAGTTTTAGGGGTGTTATGGCACCTCATGTCAATAAGGATAGTTTTAGGGGTGTTATGGCACTTCATATCAATAAGGATAGTTTTAGGGGTGTTATGGCACCTCATATCAATAAGGATAGTTTTAGGGGTGTTATGGCACCTCATATCAATAAGGATAGTTTTAGGGGTGTTATGGCACTTCATATCAATAAGGATAGTTTTAGGGGTGTTATGGCACCTCATATCAATAAGGATAGTTTTAGGGGTGTTATGGCACTTCATATCAATAAGGATAGTTTTAGGGGTGTTATGGCACCTCATGTCAATAAGGATAGTTTTAGGGGTGTTATGGCACCTCATGTCAATAAGGATAGTTTTAGGGGTGTTATGGCACCTCATATCAATAAGGATAGTTTTAGGGGTGTTATGGCACCTCATATCAATAAGGGTAGTTTTAGGGGTGTTATGGCACCTCATATCAATAAGGGTAGTTTTAGGGGTGTTATGGCACTTCATATCAATAAGGATAGTTTTAGGGGTGTTATGGCACCTCATATCAATAAGGATAGTTTTAGGGGTGTTATGGCACCTCATATCAATAAGGATAGTTTTAGGGGTGTTATGGCACTTCATATCAATAAGGATAGTTTTAGGGGTGTTCAGATACAAGATAAAGAGATAAAATGTTCACAATTGGCTGAAGACACCACCATTTTTTTGGGAAAGATCATAATGAAGTCTCACATGTATCAGGTTTATCTCTGAATATTAGGAAATGTGAATTATTTACGTTGAAAAGATGTGACTTAAACTCAAGTATGTAATATCCCTGTAAAAGATGGGATCACATATCTCGGTATTAAAAGTTAGCAAAGATCAGAAAGAAAGGGCCAACTTAAATTTCTCTCTTATTGTAGAGAGAATTGGGAAAGAGATTTAACTCCTGGTTATTAAGAGATCTTTCTTTATCTGGACCTGTACTTTTGTCAAAATCTAAAGTGTCTGTCCAGATTAGTTTAGACCTCCCTTGCCTTGGATGTTCCTCAGTCAGTAACGGAAATGGTTGATACTAAATTATTATTCAATTATTAATTATTTAACTTCATATGGGAGGAATGAACCTCATTATTTTAAGAAAAGCGGTAATATGTACTACCCAAAGTGAAGGAGGGTTTGAATGCTCTGGATTTTAAAACCTCTAATATAATATTTAAGATCAAATGGATACAAAACTATTTAAGAAATAAGGATTGCATTTTGGAATATAATCCATAATTTAATATTCCCACAGATTGGTGGTCTAGAATTCTTAGTCAAATGCAACTTGGATGTGGATAAAATCCCTATTATTCTTGCTAATTTAAACAAGTACTTCTAACTTGAAACCTCTTGAACAAATAATTCCCCATATAGATATACAATCTGGAATAAGAAAATACATAAAATACAAAAACAAGTCTTTGTATTTCCAGAACTGGTTTGACAACGACATTATCTGGGTTAAACAATTATTGAATAATGATGGGACAACTATATGATAATCCAGAATTCACGAGAACACACACAATGTTACACGTCACTCCTGAGGAGTTTCTATTAGTCGTTAGAGCTGTCCCTTGAAGGTGTTATTCTTCTTTTAGGAGAATATAACAATACTCCCAAGTGCAACTGTTGAGGAGTTTGTAGCCTCAATACAATTTAGAAGGATTTTACATTTTGAAACTGTAAATGTAACAACATGTATATAAGGAAACTATGTCAATATGTTACTATTCCCTCTGCTAAAATATACTGGAATGCAGCCCTAGGACAGGTGGACTGGAACTACGTCTCGTTGTCGTCTGGTAAATATTGTAAATCTAACAGGGTGAAAGAAGTATCATACAAACTCATTCATAGAATTTACCCTGTAAAGACCTTTAATTAAACACAGATTTAAAATAGCTATTGATTAACAAATGTGTTATTTTTGTGGTTGTGACCCAGAGACTCTTGACCATTTAATATGGGACTGTTCTCATGTCAGAAGATTTTGGAGTGAGTTAAAATATTTTATTTTAAAAGAAACGACTATTAATGTTAATCTGAGAGACATATTGATGTTTTTTTTTTTTATTATTTTTTTTTATCCTAATGATATGGATCCTGATTTAACTTTCATTGTTCATTTGTTTATTTTTCATGGAAGATTCTTTATCCATAAAATTAAGTGGGCGGACATCAAACCCCTTTTCACATTATTTAAGATTATCAGTAAATGTAAAAACAAAAAAGCAATACGCACAATAAAACGTTTTTGACAAATTGAAAATGTATCTCGATAATGTAATACCCCGTGTCTGTTAAGGGTTTATGTACTCTTGTTTGTATATTTCTGTTTTTTTGTATTTGTTGTGTTCATAGCCGCTGAGGCTACTGTGTTGCTTTGTACACAGTACGTCATTTTAGTAAGTAGTGGTTAGAGCGTGGGACTAGTAACCGGAAGGTTGCAAGGTCGAAATCCCCCGAGCTGACAAGGTAAAAATCTGTCGTTCTGCCCCCCCACGAACAAGGCAGTTAACCCACTGTTCCTAGGCCGTCATTGTAAATAAGAATTTGTTCTTAACTGACTTGCCTAGTTAAATAAAGATAAAATAAATTAAATACAAATTCCAATACCGAGTACTGTGGTACCACTGGCTGAGGCGTCTGAACAGCATTCCTATATTGTAGCATTCACAACCTGACAAACAAGGTGAATACACTCAGCCTACCCCTTAGACTTCCTCTCCTGTTGTTCATATGATCCTCAACCTTTTGGACCAATATAATGATATATTGTCTATATGTCCACCCCCTCAGAACCAGGCCACAGTTAGAAGTAAATTCATTATTAGCATGTGGCCTTATGAAGCATCTCACCATATGAATTATCTAGCGCTGCTCTCGTTAGGGCCTCGTTAAAATCCTGTGCTGTAAATGTCACCGCGGAGATGAATGATGTAACAAAGAGCAGGGTTCATAGCCTCATACACACACACACACACACACACGCACACATACACACATACCCACACACACACACACGCACACATACACACACACACACACACACGCATACATACACACACACACATACACACACACGCACACATACACACACGCATACATACACACACACACGCACACGCATACACACACACACACACACACACACACGTGCACACATACACACACACACACACACACACACACATGCACACATACATACACACACACATACGCACACGCAGACGCACACACATACGCACACGTACGCACACACACACATACGCACAAATACGCACACACACACATACGCACACACACACACACAGCCACACACACACAGATGGGGTCTGGCCTAAAAAGACAGTGGTTTTATCCAACATATGTTTTTAATGCATGGCAGACAGTACAGCTAATATGAGAGGATAAAACATATATATGGGTGTGTGTTTGGGTGTGTGTAAAGTAAAATGTAAAGTCTCCTCCCACCTATTCAACACAATGTAAAGTCTCCTCCCACCTATTCAACACAATGTAAAGGCTCCTCCCACCTATTCAACACAATGTAAAGTCTCCTCCCACCTATTCAACACAATGTAAAGTCTCCTCCCACCTATTCAACACAATGTAAAGGCTCCTCCCACCTATTCAACGCAATGTAAAGTCTCCTCCCACCTATTCAACACAATGTAAAGTCTCCTCCCACCTATTCAACACATTGTAAAGGCTCCTCCCACCTATTCAACACAATGTAAAGGCTCCTCCCACCTATTCAACACAATGTAAAGTCTCCTCCCACCTATTCAACACAATGTAAAGGCTCCTCCCACTTATCCATTATTGGCTCTTAAGTAACGTTAGAATACGAACAATTATTTAAAATAACACAATAGCATTTTAAGTAGTTTATGTTACTGTAGGCTTTATGTAAAAATAAAAAATAAAACCCCTGCATTTCAAGAGTTCAAACCATTTTATTCATGGAGAGTTCCCTCCATTTTATTCATGGTGTGTTCAAATCATTTAATTCATTATGTGTTCAATCCATTACATTTTTTATCGTTATTTAACTAGTTAAGTCAGTTAAGAACAAATTCTTATTTTCAATGACGGCCTAGGAACAGTGGGTTAACTGCCTTGATTTTTACCTTGTCAGCTCTGGGATTCAATCTTGCAACCTTCTGGTTACTAGTCCAACTCTCTAACCACTAGGCTACCTGCCGCCCCATTATTCATGGAGACCTCAACCACCAAGACCCCAACCACCAAGACCCCAACCACCAAGACCCCAACCACCAAGACCCCAACCACCAAAACCCCAACCACCAAGACCCCAACCACCAAAACCCCAACCACCAAGATCTCAACCACCAAGACCCCAACCACCAAGACCCCAACCACCAAGATCTCAACCACCAAGACCCCAACCACCAAAACCCCAACCACCAAGACCCCAACCACCAAGATCTCAACCACCAAGACCCCAACCACCAAGACCCCAAACACCAAGATCTCAACCACCAAGACCCCAACCACCAAGACCCCAACCACCAAGACCCCAAACACCAAGATCCCAACCACCAAGACCCCAACCACCAAGATCTCAACCACCAAGACCCCAACCACCAAGACCCCAACCACCAAGATCTCAACCACCAAGACCCCAACCACCAAGATCTCAACCACCAAGACCCCAACCACAAAGATCCCAAACACCAAGATCCCAACCACCAAGACCCCAACCGCCAAGACCTCAACCACCAAGACCCCAACCACCAAGACCCCAACCACCAAGACCCCAAACACCAAGATCTCAACCACCAAGACCCCAACCACCAAGACCCCAACCACCAAGACCCCAAACACCAAGATCCACTGTCAGCAAGACAGTTATTGTCAGCTCGTGCTTACATGGTCTGCGTCTTCACACAATGGCATCAGTTGGATTTCATTTAGCTGTTATTCCTTGTCCTAACAGTCAACACCAAGCTTCGTCACTTTCACTTGCTTGCAACACTTCCCACAAACAAGTCGCTTGCAGGGGACACAGGTGTCTTGGGTTCTGTTCTTTGTGTATCTGGCCACCTGGCTCTGTCTCCTCCCCGGGAACTGTGTGCAACTTATCTCCCGCAGCAGCTGGCGTGGAATCTTTTCTGCTGCTTTGGTCCTCATACGTCTGTCATGTAGCCTGTGTGCCAGACTCATGATGAAGTATCTCCTAGGCATGGTGTCCTTCATGCACTGCTTGAACAACTCTGTGTGCGTTGATAGCAGATGCTCAGCTCCAGAAAGCAAGTCATGTAGGCTCTAGTTTTATCTTATCTTGATTATTGTCCAGTTAGATGGTCAAGTGTTGCAAAGAAGGACCTAGTTAATCTACAACTGGCCCAGAACAGAGAGGCATGTCTTGATCTTCATTGTAATCATAGCATAAATACTATGCATACCAGTATCTCTTGGCTAAGAGTTGAGGAGAGATTTACTGCGCCTCTCCCCTATTTGACCACTTCTTGTTTTTATAAGAAACATGAATGTATTGAAAATTCCAAGTTGTTTTGCATTGTCAACTTACACACAGCTCTGACACACACACACACTCACCCCACCAGACATGTCACCAGGGGTCTTTTCACAATCCCCAAATCCAGAACAGATTCAAGAAAGCGTACAGTATTATATAGAGCTCTTACTGCATGGAACTCTCTGTTATCTCATACTGCTCAAATGAACAGAAAACCTGGTTTAAAAAAACAGATGAAGCAGCACCTCACGGCACAACGCCTCTCCCCTATTGGACCCAGATAGTTTGTATGTATTGGTATTGATATGTAGGCTACGTGTGCCTTTTAAAATGTATTTTTTTTAGTTCTGTCCTTGAGCTGTTCTTGTCTCTTAATATGTTTCATGTTTCGTGTTTTGTGACACCAGGAAGAGTAGCTGCTGATTGTGCAACAGCTAATGGGGATCATAATAAAATACAAAAAATACCAAATAGCAGTGAAGTCAAGCATGTTGTAGAACACAGCAACAGACCAGCGGCAGGAGGCTCCTTACAGCCGTCTGATCCAAAGCATTGTCCACTTCCCCTCTCTCATCAACTCACCCATTCTCCCCATTTCTCCCCATCATACTGTACTTCATTAATTTAATCGTTTGTTAAATGTGTGAAATTAGTTTCAGTGTAGTTTCCAGGCAATTACCAGGGTGAATAACTAGGCGTGGACCTTCAACTATCGGGAGAAGGAAGCGAGCAGGCCCTATAGATGTAGGATCTTAATTTGATCACCCTGTTGCAGGACATTTTTAAAGTGTAGTCTATTTGAGGTTTAAAAAAGGCTTCTGAAGTTTGTAATTTCCACTTTGAAATGTCAGACTGTGAAATTGGACTGGCGTTTTGGCTAACGACGGTAATGTGTGTCATGCCTCGACGGCTGCTGTAATCCTTTACTTTGTCTCACTTTAAACTCATCTCAGCATCTCATCATCTCAGCATCTCACCATCTCACCAACTCAGCATCTCACCATCTCAGCATCTCAGCATCTCACCATCTCAGCATCTCACCATCTCAGCATCCCACCATCTCACCATCTCAGCATCTCACCATCTCACCATCTCACCATCTCAGCATCTCACCATCCCACCATCCCACCATCTCAGCATCTCACCATCTCAGCATCTCACCATCTCACCATCTCAGCATCTCACCATCCCACCATCTCAGCATCTCACCATCCCACCATCTCAGCATCTCACCATCCCACCATCTCAGCATCTCACCATCCCACCATCTCAGCATCTCACCATCCCACCATCTCAGCATCTCACCATCTCACCATCTCAGCATCTCACCATCTCACCATCTCACCATCCCACCATCTCACCATCTCAGCATCTCACCATCTCACCATCTCAGCATCTCACCATCTCACCATCTTAGCATCTCACCATCTCACCATCCCACCATCTCACCATCTCAGCATCTCACCATCTCAGCAGCTCACCTTCTCAGCATCGGTGGCTATATTGCATTACGAATACAGATGCTTATGTTTTTGGGGGATGGGAAAAAAAGAGTTAAAGCTGAGGAAGAATGTTATGAATGTAGAGTATGTGTTCATTCATTACGGTGTGGAGTTAGAAGCAACAATATCAATTGTGAGTGGTTCTCTTCTGTCCTTTGTAACAGGTGATTGTGACTTTGACAAGCCGTTTGCAGCCTGCGGGTACAGCCAGGGGAGGGAGGACGATCTAGATTGGGAACAGGCCAACACCAGAGAGAAGCCCACAGCAGACCCATGGATGCCAACAGGTAAGAACTGGTCACATTATCGTACAGTGAAAACACGTTGTTTGTGAAAATGTCCACAGGTAAGAACTGGTCACACTACTGTACATTGAAAACACGTTGTTTGTTTATATGCTCAAAGGTAAGACAACTAGCTGACACTGATGGAAATGAGGGTTGTTTGCAAACCCAAAACCTAATCCAAAACACAATCTAAAACACAATCCAAAACACAATCCAAAACACAATTCAAAACACAATTCAAAACACAATCCAAAACACAATCCAAAACACAATCCAAAACACAATTCAAAACACAATCCAAAACACAATCCAAAACACAATCCAAAACAAACAAAAACTAAATCGGATTGATTGGATGTTCCAAAATATATCATGAATCTCAAACAAACGTTTTGGACCAACAAGAAAGGACCTTATACACACCAGCTGTCACTATGGTTCCACATTCAGACTAGTGGGCTAGGAAGTGGAAAGGCTGTCACCATGGTTCCACATTCAGACTAGTGGGCTAGGAAGTGGAAATGCTGTCACTATGGTTCCACATTCAGACTAGTGGGCTAGGAAGTGGAAATGCTGTCACCATGGTTCCACATTCAGACTAGCGGGCTAGGAAGTGGAAATGCTGTCACCATGGTTCCACATTCAGACTAGCGGGCTAGGAAGTGGAAATGCTGTCACCATGGTTCCACATTCAGACTAGTGGGCTAGAAAGTGGAAATGCTGTCACCATGGTTCCACATTCAGACTAGCGGGCTAGGAAGTGGAAATGCTGTCACCATGGTTCCACATTCAGACTAGCGGGCTAGGAAGTGGAAATGCTGTCACCATGGTTCCACATTCAGACTAGCGGGCTAGGAAGTGGAAATGCTGTCACCATGGTTCCACATTCAGACTAGTGGGCTAGGAAGTGGAAATGCTGTCACCATGGTTCCACATTCAGACTAGCGGGCTAGGAAGTGGAAATGCTGTCACCATGGTTCCACATTCAGACTAGCGGGCTAGGAAGTGGAAATGCTGTCACCATGGTTCCACATTCAGACTAGCGGGCTAAGAAGTGGAAATGCTGTCACCATGGTTCCACATTCAGACTAGTGGGCTAGAATGTGGAAATGCTGTCACCATGGTTCCACATTCAGACTAGTGGGCTAGGAAGTGGAAATGCTGTCACCATGGTTCCACATTCAGACTAGCGGGCTAGGAAGTGGAAATGCTGTCACCATGGTTCCACATTCAGACTAGTGGGCTAGGAAGTGGAAATGCTGTCACCATGGTTCCACATTCAGACTAGCGGGCTAGAAAGTGGAAATGCTGTCACCATGGTTCCACATTCAGACTAGCGGGCTAGAAAGTGGAAATGCTGTCACCATGGTTCCACATTCAGACTAGCGGGCTAGGAAGTGGAAATGCTGTCACCATGGTTCCACATTCAGACTAGCGGACTAGGAAGTGGAAATGCTGTCACCATGGTTCCACATTCAGACTAGCGGGCTAGGAAGTGGAAATGCTGTCACCATGGTTCCACATTCAGACTAGTGGGCTAGGAAGTGGAAATGCTGTCACCATGGTTCCACATTCAGACTAGTGGGCTAGGAAGTGGAAATGCTGTCACCATGGTTCCACATTCAGACTAGCGGCCTAGGAAGTGGAGGTATATGGGGTATATACCCCAACCCTGCCTTACTCTCTGAAACATTTCCACTTCCTACCACACTAGTCTGAATGTGGAACTATGGTGGCAGCATACACCTCAGATACCCCATATACCTCAAATACCCCATATACCTCAAATACCCCATATACCACAAATACCCCATATACCTCAAATACCCCATATACCACAAATACCCCATATACCTCAAATAACCCAAATACCTCAAATACCCCATATACTTCAATTACCCCATATACCACAAATACCCCATATACCTCAAATACCCCATATACCTCAAATACCCATATACCCCATATACCTCAAATACCCCATATACCTCAAATTCCCCATATACCTCAAATATCCCATATACCCCATATACCTCAAATACCCCATATACCTCAAATACCCCATATACCTCAAATACCCCATATACCTCAAATACCCCATATACCCTATATATCTCAAATACCCCATACACCTAAAATAACCCATCTATAACCCAAATTCCCCATATACCTCAGATACCCCATATAACTCAGATACCCCATATACCTCAGATCCCCCATATACCACAAATACCCATATACCTCAGATACCCCATATACCCCGAATACCTCAAATTCTCGATATACCTCAAATACCCCATATACCTCAAATACCCCACACATACCCCATATACCACAAATACCCCATAGACCTCAAATACCCTAAATACCTCAAATACCCCATATACCTCAAATACCACGAATACCCCATATACCTCAAATGCCCCATATACCTCAAATACCGCATACACCTAAAATACCCCATATTCCTCAAATACCCCATATGCCTCAGCGACCCCACATATACACCATATACCTCAAATACCCCACAAATAACCCATAAATACCCCATATACCACAAATACCCCATAGACCTCAAATACCCTAAATACCTCAAATACCCCATATACCTCAAATACCACGAATACCCCATATACCTCAAATGCCCCATATACCTCAAGTACCGCATACACCTAAAATACCCCATATTCCTCAAATACCCCATATGTCTCAACGACCCCACATACACACCATATACCTCATATACCCCAGAAATACCCCATATACCTCAAAAAACCCACAAATTCCCCATATATCACAAATACCCCATTTACCTCAAATTCCTCACATACCTTAGATACCCCATATTCCTCAAATACCCAATATACCTCAGATACCCCATATTCCTCATATACCCCATATACCTCAGATACCCCATATACCACGAATACCCCATATACCTCAGATACCCCATATACCACGAATACCCCATGTACTTCAGATCCCCCATATACCTCAAATACCCCAAACACCTCAAATACCCCGTATACCTCAAATACCACAAATATCACAAATATCCCATATACCTCAAATACCCCATATACCTCAAATACCCCATTTACCTCAAATACTCCATATACCTCAAATACCGCATATACTTCAAATATTCCATTTACCCCATATACCTCAAATACCCCATATACCCCATATACCTCAAATACCCCATATACCCCATGCACCTCATATACTCCATATACCCCATATACCTCAAATACCTCATATACCTCAAATACCCCATATACCTCAAATACCCCATATACCTCAGATGCCACATATACCTCAAATACCCCATATACCTCAACTACCCCATACACCGCAAATACCCCACGTACCCCATATATCTCAAATACCCCATATACCTCAAATATCCCAAATACCTCAAATACCCCATGTACCTCAGATACCCCATATACCCCATATATCTCAAATACCCCATATACCTCAGATACCCCATATACCTGAGATCCCCCATATACCACAAATACCCCATATACCTTAAATACCCCATTTACCCCATATACCTCAAATACCCCATATATCCCATATACCTCAAATACCCCATATATCCCATATACCTCAAATACTCCATATACCCCATACACCTCAAATACCCCATATACCTGATATTCCATTAATACGGGCGGACAATGATGTGGGCGAGCAGGCAGCGAATTGTATCTGGAAAAAATCTCAAATCTATTTTAATGAATCACATTTCTTTTCTCCTCTAAAACCCCTGGATCCCATCAAGCTTTCCCGCATATTGAAATGAATTCAAATTCTTTCCCTGTCGTTTGCTTGCATTCTACATCTGCCTCAACGATCTGTCTCTTTAATGTTGCGTTGATCGCATTTTATCTGATAGTGAAGTAAGGAGATGTCACCACCACAGACAGCACACAGCAGACACACACTCTCACAGACACACACACACACACCCTCACACTCACACACTCACACACACTCACACACACACTCACACACACACACACACACTCACTCACTCACACACACACTCACTCACACACACTCTCACAGACACACCCTCA
>CM059788.1:43976908-44089408 GCA_030435695.1 Brachymystax lenok tsinlingensis
TGCAAAAGGCGTGAGGAGGTAAGGCAATAAATAGGCCATAGTAGCGAAGTAATTACAATTTAGCAATTTAACACTGGAGTGATAGATGTGCAGATGATGATGTGCAAGTAGAGATACTGGTGTGCAAAAGAGCAGAAAAGTAAATAAAAACAATATGGGGATGAGGTAGGTAGATTCATGATAGATGATGGTGAAGCGTGATTCATCACTCCAGTGAACGCGTTTCCACTTCTCCAGAGTTCAATGGCGGCGAGCTTTACAACACTCCAGCCGACACGTGATATTGAGCATGGTGATCTTAGGCTTGTGTGCGGCTGCTCGGCCATGGAAACCCATTTCATGAAGCTCCAGACTAACAGTTATTGCGCTGACGTTGCTTCCAGAGGCAGTTTGGAACTCGGTAGTGAGTGTTGCAACCGAGGACAGACGTGCTACGTGCTTTATTACTCTGCTGTCCCGCTCTGTGAGCTTGTGTGGCCTACCACTTTGCGGCTGAGCCGTTGTTGCTCCTAGACATTTCCACTTCACAGGAACAGAACTTACAGTAACAGAATCTCCATAGAAGTTAACCGGGGCAGCTCTGACAGGAGAGAAATTTGATGGCATCCTATAATGGTGCCATGTTGAAAAGTCACTGAGCTCTTCAGTGAGGCCATTCTACTACCAATGTTTGTCTATGGAGATTGCATGGCTGGGTGCTCGATTTTATACACCTGTCAGCAACAGAGTGTGGCTGAAATAGCAGAAACCACTCATTTGAAGGGGTGTCCACATACTGCTGTATATATAGTGTAGATATTCCTACATACTGTGTATATATGGTGTAGTTAGTCCACATACTGCTGTATATATATAGTGTAGTTAGTCCACATACTGCTGTATAGATAGTGTGGTTAGTCCACATACTGCTGTATAGATAGTGTAGTTAGTCCTCATACTGCTATATACAGTGGGGAAAAAAAGTATTTAGTCAGCCACCAATTGTGCAAGTTCTCTCACTTAAAAAGATGAGAGAGGCCTGTAATTTTCATCATAGGTACACTTCAACTATGACAGACAAAATAAGGAAAAATAATCCAGAAAATCACATTGTAGGATTTCTAATGAATTTATTTGCAAATTATGGTGGAAAATAAGTATTTGGTCACATACAAACAAGCAAGATTTCTGGCTCTCACAGACCTGTAACTTCTTCTTTAAGAGGCTCCTCTGTCCTCCACTCATTACCTGTATTAATGGCACCTGTTTGAACTTGTTATCAGTATAAAAGACACCTGTCCACAACCTCAAACAGTCACACTCCAAACTCCACTATGGCCAAGACTAAAGAGCTGTCAAAGGACACCAGAAACAAAATTGTAGACCTGCACCAGGTTGGGAAGACTGAATCTGCAATAGGTAAGCAGCTTGGTTTGAAGAAATCAACTGTGGGAGCAATTATTAGGAAATGGAAGACATACAAGACCACTGATAATCTTCCTCGATCTGGGGCTCCACGCAAGATCTCACCCCGTGGGGTCAAAATGATCACAAGAACAGTGAGCAAAAATCCCAGAACCACACGGGGGGACCTAGTGAATGACCTGCAGAGAGCTGGGACCAAAGTAACAAAGCCTACCATCAGTAACACACTACGCCGCCAGGGACTCAAATCCTGCAGTGCCAGACGTGTCCCCCTGCTTAAGCCAGTACATGTTCAGGCCCGTCTAAAGTTTGCTAGAGAGCATTTGAATGATCCAGATGAGGATTGGGAGAATGTCAGATGAAACCAAAATAGAACTTTTTGGTAAAAACTCAACTCGTCGTGTTTGGAGGACAAAGAATGCTGAGTTGCATCCAAAGAACACCATACCTACTGTGAAGCATGGGGGTGGAAACATCATGCTTTGGGGCTGTTTTTCTGCAAAGGGACCAGGACGACTGATCCGTGTAAAGGAAAGAATGAATGGGGCCATGTATCGTGAGATTTTGAGTGAAAACCTCCTTCCATCAGCAAGGGCATTGAAGATGAAACGTGGCTGGGTCTTTCAGCATGACAATGATCCCAAACACACCGCCCGGCAACGAAGGAGTGGCTTGAAGAAGCATTTCAAGGTCCTGGAGTGGCCTAGCCAGTCTCCAGATCTCAACCCCATAGAAAATCTTTGAAAGTCCGTGTTGCCCAGCGACAGCCCCAAAACATCACTGCTCTAGAGGAGATCTGCATGAAGGAATGGGCCAAAATACCAGCAACAGTGTGTGAAAACCTTGTGAAGACTTACAGAAAACGTTTGACCTCTGTCATTGCCAACAAAGGGTATATAACAAAGTATTGAGATAAACTTTTGTTATTGACCAAATACTTATTTTCCACCATAATTTGCAAATAAATTCATAAAAAATCCTACAATGTGATTTTCTGGATTTTTTTCCCTCGTTTTGTCTGTCATAGTTGAAGTGTACCTATGATGAAAATTACAGGCCTCTCTCATCTTTTTAAGTGAGAGAACTTGCACAATTGGTGGCTGACTAAATACTTTTTTTCCCCACTGTATATAGTGTGGTTAGTCCACATACTGCTGTATAGATAGTGTAGTTAGTCCACATACTGCTGTATAGATAGTGTAGTTAGTCCTCATACTGCTGTATAGATAGTGTAGTTAGTCCACATACTGTTGTATAGATAGTGTAGTTAGTCCTCATACTGCTGTATATATAGTGTAGTTAGTCTTCATACTGCTGTACATATAGTGTAGTTAGTCCTCATACTGCTGTTTAGATAGTGTAGTTAGTCCTACATACTGCTGTATATATAGTGTAGTTAGTCCTCATACTGCTATATATATATAGTGTAGTTAGTCCTCATACTGCTGTATAGATAGTGTAGTTAGTCCACATACTGCTGTATATATAGTGTAGTTAGTCCACATACTGCTGTACATATAGTGTAGTTAGTCCTCATACTGCTGTATATATAGTGTAGTTAGTCCACATACTGGTGTGTATATAGTGTAGTTAGTCCACATACTGCTGTACATATAGTGTAGTTAGTCCTCATACTGCTGTATATATAGTGTAGTTAGTCCTCATACTGCTGTACATATAGTGTAGTTAGTCCTCATACTGCTGTTTAGATAGTGTAGTTAGTCCTCATACTGCTGTATATATAGTGTAGTTAGTCCTACATACTGCTGTATGTATAGTGTAGTTAGTCCTCATACTGCTGTATAGATAGTGTAGTTAGTCCACATACTGCTGTATATATAGTGTGGTTAGTCCACATACTGCTGTACATATAGTGTAGTTAGTCCACATACTGCTGTATAGATAGTGTAGTTAGTCCACATACTGCTGTATATGTAGTGTAGTTAGTCCTCATACTGCTATATATATATATATATATATATATAGTGTAGTTAGTCCTCATACTGCTGTATAGATAGTGTAGTTAGTCCACATACTGCTGTATAGATAGTGTAGTTAGTCCACATGCTGCTGTATATATAGTGTAGTTAGTCCTCATACTGCTATAAATATATAGTGTAGTTAGTCCTCATACTGCTGTATAGATAGTGTAGTTAGTCCACATACTGCTGTATATATAGTGTAGTTAGTCCACATTCTGCTGTACATATAGTATAGTTAGTCCACATACTGCTGTATAGATAGTGTAGTTAGTCCACATACTGCTGTGTATATAGTGTAGTTAGTCCACATACTGCTGTACATATAGTGTAGTTAGTCCTCATACTGCTGTATATATAGTGTAGTTAGTCTTCATACTGCTGTACATATAGTGTAGTTAGTCCTCATACTGCTGTTTAGATAGTGTAGTTAGTCCTACATACTGCTGTATATATAGTGTAGTTAGTCCTACATACTGCTGTATGTATAGTGTAGTTAGTTCTACATACTGCTGTATATATAGTGTAGTTAGTCATCATACTGCTGTATAGATAGTGTAGTTAGTCCTACATACTGCTGTATAGATAGTGTAGTTAGTTATACATACTGCTGTATAGATAGTGTAGTTAGTCCTCATACTGCTGTATAGATAGTGTAGTTAGTCCACATACTGCTGTATAGATAGTGTAGTTAGTCCTACACACTGCGGTATAGATAGTGTAGTTAGTTCTACATACTGCTGTATAGATAGTGTAGTTAGTCCACATCCTGCTGTATATATAGTGTATGTTAACACAATGGCAACTGCTGCTCCAGACCAGACCAGACAACAGCTTATTGTCTCGGATTGCATCCCAAATGGCACCCTACAAAGCCTTGCAAAAGTATTCACCCCCCTTGGCGTTTTTCCTATTTTGTTGCATTACAACCAGTAATTTACAATGGATTTTTATTTTTATTTCTTGTAATAGACATACACAAAATAGTCCAAATTGGTGAAGTGAAATGAAACAAATTTAAGAATGTAAACTCAAAAGTGGTGAGAGCATATTTATTCAACCCCTTTGCTATGTAGCCCCTAAATAAGATCTGGTGCCACCAATTATCTTCAGAAGTCACATAATTAGTTAATTAAAGTCCACCTGTGTGCAATCTAAGTGTCACATGATCTGTCACATGATCTCAGTATATATACACCTGTTCTGAAAGGCCCCAGAGCCTGGAACACCACTAAGCAAGGGGCACCATGAAGACCAAGGAGCTCTCCAAACAGGTCAGGGACAAAGTTGTGGAGAAGGACAGATCAGGGTTGGGTTATAAAAAAATATCAGAAACTTTTAACATCCCACGGAGCACCATTAAATCCATTATTAATAAATGGAAAGAATATGGCACCACAACAAACCTGCCAAGAGATGACCGCCGACCAAAACTCACGGACGAGGCAAGGTGATCTCGGGGTGATGAGAGGTGTTGGGTTTGCGCCAGACATAGCGTTTTCCTTGTAGGCCAAAAAGCTAAATTTAATCAGATAGGCAACACAGAGACCAAAGATAACCCTGAAGGAGCTGCAAAGCTCCACAGCGGAGATTGGAGTATCTGTCCATAGGACCACTTTAAGCCGTACACTCCACAGAACTGGGCTTTACGGAAGAGTGGCCAGAAAAAGCCGTTGCTTAAAGAAAAAAATAAGCACGTTTGGTGTTCGCCAAAAGGCATGTGGGAGACTCTCTAAACATATGGAAGAAGGTACTCTGGTCAGAGGAGACAAAAATTGTGCTTTTTGGCCATCAAGGAAAACTATGTCTGGCACAAACCCAACACCTCATCACCCCGAGAACATCATCCCCACAGTGAAGCATGGTGGTGGCAGCATCATGCTTTGGGGATGTTTTCCTGGGACTGGGAAACTGGTCAGAATTGAGGGAATGATGGATGGCGCTAAATAGAGGGAAATTCTTGAGGGGAAGCTGTTTCAGTCTTCCAGAGATTTGAGACTAGGACGGAGGTTCACCTTCCAGCAGGACAATGACCTTAAGCATACTGCTAAAGCAACACTCGAGTGGTTTAAGGGGAAACATTTAAATGTATTGGAATGGCCTAGTCAAAGCCCAGACCTCAATCCAATTGAGAATCTGTGGTATGACTTAAAGATTGCTGTACACCAGCGGAACCCATCCAACATGAAGGAGCTGGAGCAGTTTTGCCTTGAAGAATGGGCAAAAATCCCAGTGGCTAGATGTGCCAAGCTTATAGTAACACAGCCCAAGAGACTTGCAGCTGTAATTGCGGCAAAAGGTGGCTCTACAAAGTATTGCCTTTGGGCGGGTTTTATGCATGCTCAAGTTTTCATTTCTTTTGTCTTATTTCTTGTTTGTTTCACAATAAAACATATTTTGCATCTTCTAAGTGGTAGGCATGTTGTGTAAATCAAATGATACAAACCCCCAAAATCAATTTTAATTCCAGGTTGTAAGGCAACAAAATAGGACAAATGCCAAGGGGGGTGAATACTTTCGCAAGTCACTGAATTCCCTTCATACTGCACTACTATAGACCAGAGTCCTATGGGGCCCTATTCGCTATATAGTGCACTACTTTAGACCAGAGTCCTATGGGGCCCTATTCCCTATATAGCACAACTTTTGACCAGAGCCCTATGGGGACCTATTCCCTACATAGTGCACTACATTTGACCAGAGCCCTATCGCACCCTATTACCTACAAAGTGCACTACTTTTGACCAGAGCCCTATGAAGGGAATAGGGTGCCATTTGGGACACAACAATTGGCTTAGTTTGTAAACGCCCCCTCCAAATATGTATAAGAAGGAGAGAAAAAGGAGAGAGAGGGAGGGAGGGAGAGAGAGAGAGAGAGAGAGAGAGAGAGAGAGAGAGAGAGAGAGAGAGAGAGAGAGAGAAGGAGGGAGAGGAAGGAGAGCGAGAGAGAGGGAGGGAGAGGAAGGAGAGAGAGAGGGAGGGAGGGAGAGGAAGGAGAGAGAGAGAGAGAGAGAGAGAGAGAGAGAGAGAGAGAGAGAGAGAGAGAGAGAGAGAGAGAGAGAGTGCACATCCAGTGGGGCAAGATAGTATTTAGTCAGCCACCAATTGTGCAAGTTCTCTCAATACTTATTTTCCACCATAATTTGCAAATAAATTCATAAAAAATCCTACAATGTGATTTTCTGGATTTTTTTTCCTAATTTTGTCTGTCATAGTTGAAGTGTACCTATGATGAAAATTACAGGCCTCTCTCATCTTTTTAAGTGAGAGAACTTGCACAATTGGTGGCTGACTAAATACTTTTTTTCCCCACTGTATCTCCACATATGTGATGTAGTCCCCATTTTCGGGGACCACTTTCATCTCGTGAGCTCTACTTTCAGAGGTACTGGCAAAGAAATATACAAAAGTGCCAGAGAATCTCTTTAAGGTTTCTCAGAGGGCAACAGTGATCTGTTATGACTTAGATCCTGTTCTGTTGCTGCAGGTCCAGAATGCATACATGTGAATGCCACTCAGTCCAGTAACTCAGTGGTGTATCGTTTCCTAGAGGTGTGCTTGTATGCATATGGATAAGGTAGATAGGAGCTATTTTCTTTAGCACTTCATTTTACCGTCTTGATTTTTTAGAGCATGATATGTGTCAATGGGCAGGCCTACTTTTTGTTAATTACCTAAAATGCACAATCCTCTTGTTTTTGACAGCTTGTCCCAGAAACCCAGAGAGAGAATGACAGAATAAGGCCCTGACACTCATACATGGATACTGTTGCTGTTGCTTTGTGTGTTTATGGTCATGTCTCCCTTTTCCCTACAGTATATTGAGCCCTATGGGCCCTGGTTAAAAGCAGTGGACTATGTAGGGAATATGGTGCCAGCAGGGAGGTACACTAGATACCTAGTTAGACTGTTTGAGGACGAGGAGAGAAGAGAAGAGGAGGAGAAGGAGGAGGAGAGGAGGAGGAAGAGAGAAGGAGGAGAGGAGAGGAGGATAGGAGAGGAGGAGGAGGAGAGAAGGAGAGGAGAGGAGGAGAGGAGGAGAGGAGCAGGAGAGAAGGAGGAGAGGAGGATATGAAAGGAGGATGAGGAGAAGGAGGAGGAAAGGAGAAGGAGGAGGAGAGAAGGAGGAGAGGAGGATAGGAGAGGAGGAGGAGGATTAGAGGAGGAGGACAGAAGAGGAGGAGGAGGAGGAGGAGGAGGAGGAGGAGGAGGAGGAGGAGGAGGAGGAGGAGAGGGGAACAATGACTGAAGGACGTCAGAAATTAAATCACCATTTAAATCACATCAGCAACAGATGAGATTGCCAGCGGTGAGAGGTAGGATGGGGGGGGTTGTGTCTGTAAAGTGAAAATAAGCACATTTTATTTAAGGTATCCCCAACTTAGTGTGAAACTGGTGTGTAGCTGATCTACATCCTGTATACGTGTGTGTGTGTGTGTGTGTGTGTGTGTGTGTGTGTGTGTGTGTGTGTGTGTGTGTGTGTGTGTGTGTGTGTGTGTGTGTGTGTGTGTGTGTGTGTGTGTGTGTGTGTGTGTGTGTGTGTGTGTGTGTGTGTGTGTGTGTGTGTGTGTGTGTGTGTGTGTGTGTGCGGAGATACGAAGGTCGTAAGATTAAGGAGAAACACCATTATATGATTAAGGGGCAAAAAAACAGGACAGCGAATTACCTTGTCTGATCAATTCACAAATTAATTCCCCCAACCTGCCGGACTGAGAACACACTGTCTCCAATTTGTCATGTTTCTATTGTATGGTAAAGGACGTACGCACTACGGTGTTCTGTCAAAATGGGATTCCAATTTTTTTTTTCCTGTTACACATCGTCCCCAGCTTATGACACGTCAGGAAGTCAACACTCTTTATTATTAATTTACGCCTGTCATGGCTAGAGGACAAATTAGCATATTTCAATTTAGTATATGCAGTATACACGCTGAGGACAATTATAGCTAATGATAAAGCTAGGCAGAGCAAAACAAAGACCTCTCTCTCTAGCTATCTCTCTCTCTCTCTCTGTCTCTGTCTCTCTCTCTCTCTCTCTCTCTCTATCTCTCTCTCTCTCTCTCTCTCTCTCTCTCTCTCTTTCTCTGTCTCTCTCTCTCTCTCTCTCTCTCTCTCTCTCTCTCTCTCTCTCTCTCTCTCTCTCTCTCTCTCTCTCTCTCTCGTTCTCTATCACTCGCTCTCCCTTTCTCTTTCTCACTCTCTCAAAAACCAGTGGTTAGCTGCTATGTGAATATAACGTACCCTATGCGGACTCCTGGGCCATAATGGATAAAATTACTATTGAGTGGCAGGAATATTGATGTAGGCTACGTCCCAAATGGGACCCTACTCATTATACAGTGCACTACTGTTGACCAGGGCCCATAAAACTAGGTAGGGAATAGGGTACCATTTGGACCGCTGGCACACCATTGATTTGTGAATGATATTGAGTCATGGAGCAGTAGTTTGACGTTATAGGTGACCCAACAAACTAGCTACAGTATTTCAATATGGAAGTATAGCAGAATTCATGTTTCTATAATGATGATAATGATTTAAAAGACACTTTGCTGTTGGGTAGTCATGGACGTGCTCTGTGTCTGTAAAGCTGACTGAAACGTGCTCTGTGTCTGTAAAGCTGACTAAAACGTAATCTGTGTATGTAAAGCTGACTAAAACGTGGACTGTGTCTATAAAGCTGACTAAAACATGGACTGTCTGTAAAGTTGACTAAAACATGGACTGTGTCTGTAAAGCTGACTAAAACATGGACTGTGTCTGTAACGCTGACTAAAAAAGTGGACTGTGTCTGTAAAGCTGAATAAAATGTGGACTGTGTCTGTAACGCTGACTAAAAAAGTGGACTGTGTCTGTAAAGCTGACTAAAACATGGACTGTCTGTAAAGTTGACTAAAACGTGGACTGTGTCTGTAAAGCTGACTAAAACATGGACTGTGTCTGTAACGCTGACTAAAAAAGTGGACTGTGTCTGTAAAGCTGACTAAAACGTGGACTGTGTCTGTAAAGCTGACTAAAACGTGCTCTGTGTCTGCAAAGCTGACTAAAACGTGGACTGTGTCTGTAAAGCTGACTAAAACGTGGACTGTGTCTGTAACGCTGACTAAAAAAGTGGACTGTGTCTGTAAAGCTGACTTAAACACTGCATAACAGGGAATGCAAACATGTAGTGTATTTAAGTTTTAAAAAGACTTCTAAAGTTTACAATTTCCACTTTGACATTTCAGACTTGATTTGCCCTAACGAAAAACGTACCAACCCCTACAAACTTGTCCATTAATTGTCCATCCACATAATAATTCACATTTCCTTTTGCTGCAGGATTATTTTCCTGCTGTAACAAATTGGCTCAAATTAAGATCCAACATCTGGCCTTCTTTTATAGTTATATTTCTTAAATTGTATTTTATTCCAATGAATATTCTACTTACTTACATTATTTTATTGTTGCAATGTTGAGAGGTGAACCTGCAAGTAAGCATTTCATTGTACTGTGTACACCTAGTGTATCCTCTGCATATGACGAATAAACTTTGATTTGATATGATTTAAACGTTTTCAACATCCTCACAGACATCATATAGACAGCCTGGAACGACCACCTTGACACCAACTATAGACAGCCTAGAACGACCACCCTGACACCAACTATAGACAGCCTAGAACGACCACCCTGACACCAACTATAGACAGCCTGGAACGACCACCCTGACACCACCTATAGACAGCCTAGAACGACCACCCTGACACCAACTATAGACAGCCTGGAATGACCACCCAGACACCAACTATAGACAGCCTAGAACGACCACCCTGACACCAACTATAGACAGCCTGGAACGACCACCCTGACACCAACTATAGACAGCCTAGAACGACCACCCTGACACCAACTATAGACAGCCTAGAACGACCACCCAGACACCAACTATAGACAGCCTGGAACGACCACCCTGACACCACCTATAGACAGCCTGGAACGACCCCCCTGACAACAACTATAGACAGCCTAGAACGACCACCCTGACACCAACTATAGACAGCCTAGAACGACCACCCAGACACCAACTATAGACAGCCTGGAACGACCCCCCTAAGACCAACTATAGACAGCCTAGAACGACCACCCTGACACCAACTATAGACAGCCTAGAACGACCACCCTGACACCAACTATAGACAGCCTAGAACGACCACCCAGACACCAACTATAGACAGCCTAGAACGACCACCCTGACACCAACTATAGACAGCCTAGAACGACCACCCAGACACCAACTATAGACAGCCTAGAACGACCACCCTGACACCAACTATAGACAGCCTAGAACGACCACCCTGACACCAACTATAGACAGCCTAGAACGACCCCCCTGACACCAACTATAGACAGCCTAGAACGACCACCCTGACACCACCTATAGACAGCCTGGAACGACCCCCCTAAGACCAACTATAGACAGCCTGGAATGACCACCCTGACACCAACTATAGACAGCCTGGAACGACCACCCTGACACCAACTATAGACAGCCTGGAACGACCACCCTGACACCAACTATAGACAGCCTAGAACGACCCCCCTGACACCAACTATAGACAGCCTAGAACGACGACCCAGACACCAACTATAGACAGCCTGGAACGACCCCCCTAAGACCAACTATAGACAGCCTAGAACGACCACCCTGACACCAACTATAGACAGCCTAGAACGACCACCCTGACGCCAACTATAGACAGCCTAGAACGATCACCCTGACACCAACTATAGACAGCCTGAACGACCACCCAGACACCAACTATAGACAGCCTAGAATGACCACCCTGACACCAACTATAGACAGCCTGGAACGACCACCCTGACACTACCTATAGACAGCCTAGAACGACCACCCTGACACCAACTATAGACAGCCTAGAACGACCACCCTGACACCAACTATAGACAGCCTGGAACGACCACCCTGACACCAACTATAGACAGCCTAGAACGACCACCCTGACACCAACTATAGACAGCCTAGAACGACCACCCAGACACCAACTATAGACAGCCTGGAACGACCACCCTGACACCACCTATAGACAGCCTGGAACGACCCCCCTGACACCAACTATAGACAGCCTAGAACGACCACCCTGACACCAACTATAGACAGCCTAGAACGACCACCCAGACACCAACTATAGACAGCCTGGAACGACCCCCCTAAGACCAACTATAGACAGCCTAGAACGACCACCCTGACACCAACTATAGACAGCCTAGAACGACCACCCTGAAACCAACTATAGACAGCCTGGAACGACCACCCAGACACCAACTATAGACAGCCTGGAACGACCACCCTGACACCACCTATAGACAGCCTGGAACGACCCCCCTGACACCAACTATAGACAGCCTAGAACGACCACCCTGACACCAACTATAGACAGCCTAGAACGACCACCCAGACACCAACTATAGACAGCCTGGAACGACCCCCCTAAGACCAACTATAGACAGCCTAGAACGACCACCCTGACACCAACTATAGACAGCCTAGAACGACCACCCTGACACCAACTATAGACAGCCTGGAACGACCACCCTGACACCACCTATAGACAGCCTGGAACGACCACCCTGACACCAACTATAGACAGCCTGGAACGACCACCCTGACACCAACTATAGACAGCCTGGAACGACCACCCAGACACCAACTATAGACAGCCTAGAACGACCACCCTGACACCAACTATAGACAGCCTAGAACGACCACCCTGACACCAACTATAGACAGCCTGGAACGACCACCCAGACACCAACTATAGACAGCCTAGAACGACCACCCAGACACCAACTATAGACAGCCTAGAACGACCACCCTGACACCAACTATAGACAGCCTGGAACGACCACCCTGACACCACCTATAGACAGCCTGGAATGACCACCCTGACACCAACTATAGACAGCCTGGAACGACCACCCTGACACCAGCTATAGACAGCCTGGAACGACCACCCTGACACCAACTATAGACAGCCTAGAACGACCCCCCTGACACCAACTATAGACAGCCTAGAACGACCACCCAGACACCAACTATAGACAGCCTGGAACGACCCCCCTGACACCAACTATAGACAGCCTAGAACGACCACCCTGACACCAACTATAGACAGCCTAGAACGACCACCCTGACACCAACTATAGACAGCCTAGAACGACCACCCTGACACCAACTATAGACAGCCTGGAACGACCACCCAGACACCAACTATAGACAGCCTAGAACGACCACCCTGACACCAACTATAGACAGCCTGAACGACCACCCTGACACCAACTATAGACAGCCTAGAACGACCACCCTGACACCAACTATAGACAGCCTGGAATGACCACCCTGACACCAACTATAGACAGCCTGGACCACCTGACACCAGCTATAGACAGCCTGAACGACCACCCTGACACCAACTATAGACAGCCTAGAACGACCACCCTGACACCAACTATAGACAGCCTAGAACGACCACCCTGACACCAACTATAGACAGCCTGGCTAAGACCAACTATAGACAGCCTAGAACGACCACCCTGACACCAACTATAGACAGCCTAGAACGACCACCCTGACGCCAACTATAGACAGCCTAGAACGATCACCCTGACACCAACTATAGACAGCCTGGAACGACCACCCAGACACCAACTATAGACAGCCTAGAACGACCACCCTGACACCAACTATAGATAGCCTGGAACGACCCCCCTAAGACCAACTATAGACAGCCTAGAAGGACCACCCAGACACCAACTATAGACAGCCTGGAACGACCAACCTGACACCACCTATAGACAGCCTAGAACGACCACCCTGACACCAACTATAGACAGCCTAGAACGACCACCCTGACACCAACTATAGACAGCCTAGAACGACCACCCTGACACCAACTATAGACAGCCTAGAACGACCACCCTGACACCAACTATAGACAGCCTAGAACGACCACCCTGACACCAACTATAGACAGCCTAGAACGACCACCCTGACACCAACTATAGACAGCCTGGAACGACCACCCTGACACCAACTATAGACAGCCTAGAACGACCCCCCTGACACCAACTATAGACAGCCTGGAACGACCACCCAGACACCAACTATAGACAGCCTGGAACGACCACCCAGACACCAACTATAGACAGCCTAGAACGACCACCCTGACACCAACTATAGACAGCCTGGAACGACCACCCTGACACCAGCTATAGACAGCCTAGAACGACCACCCTGACACCAACTATAGACAGCCTAGAACGACCACCCTGACACCAACTATAGACAGCCTGGAACGACCACCCTGACACCAGCTATAGACAGCCTAGAACGACCACCCTGACACCAACTATAGACAGCCTAGAACGACCACCCTGACACCAACTATAGACAGCCTAGAACGACCACCCTGACACCAACTATAGACAGCCTAGAACGACCACCCAGACACCAACTATAGACAGCCTGGAACGACCACCCAGACACCAACTATAGACAGCCTAGAACGACCACCCTGACACCAACTATAGACAGCCTAGAACGACCACCCTGACACCAACTATAGACAGCCTAGAACGACCACCCTGACGCCAGCTATAGACAGCCTAGAACGACCACCCTGACACCAACTATAGACAGCCTAGAACAACCACCCTGACACCAACTATAGACAGCCTAGAACGACCACCCTGACACCAACTATAGACAGCCTAGAACGACCACCCAGACACCAACTATAGACAGCCTGGAACGACCACCCAGACACCAACTATAGACAGCCTAGAACGACCACCCTGACACCAACTATAGACAGCCTAGAACGACCACCCTGACACCAACTATAGACAGCCTAGAACGACCACCCTGACACCAACTATAGACAGCCTGGAACGACCACCCAGACACCAACTATAGACAGCCTAGAACGACCACCCAGACACCAACTATAGACAGCCTAGAACGACCACCCAGACACCACCTATAGACAGCCTAGAACGACCACCCAGACACCACCTATAGACAGCCTAGAACGACCACCCTGACACCAACTATAGACAGCCTAGAACGACCACCCTGACACCAACTATAGACAGCCTAGAACGACCACCCTGACACCAGCTATAGACAGCCTGGAACGACCACCCTGACACCAACTATAGACAGCCTAGAACGACCACCCTGACACCAGCTATAGACAGCCTGGAACGACCCCCCTGACACCAACTATAGACAGCCTGGAACGACCACCCTGACACCAACTATAGACAGCCTAGAACGACCACCCTGACACCAACTATAGACAGCCTGGAACGACCACCCTGACACCAACTATAGACAGCCTAGAACGACCACCCTGACACCAACTATAGACAGCCTGGAACGACCACCCTGACACCAACTATAGACAGCCTAGAACGACCACCCTGACACCAACTATAGACAGCCTAGAACGACCACCCTGACACCAACTATAGACAGCCTAGAACGACCACCCTGACACCAACTATAGACAGCCTGGAACGACCACCCTGACACCAACTATAGACAGCCTAGAACGACCACACCTGACACCAACTATAGACAGCCTAGAACGACCACCCTGACACCAACTATAGACAGCCTGGAACGACCACCCTGACACCAGCTATAGACAGCCTAGAACGACCACCCTGACACCAACTATAGACAGCCTAGAACGACCACCCTGACACCAACTATAGACAGCCTGGAACGACCACCCTGACACCAGCTATAGACAGCCTAGAACGACCACCCTGACACCAACTATAGACAGCCTAGAACGACCACCCTGACACCAACTATAGACAGCCTAGAACGACCACCCTGACACCAACTATAGACAGCCTAGAACGACCACCCAGACACCAACTATAGACAGCCTGGAACGACCACCCAGACACCAACTATAGACAGCCTAGAACGACCACCCTGACACCAACTATAGACAGCCTAGAACGACCACCCTGACACCAACTATAGACAGCCTAGAACGACCACCCTGACACCAGCTATAGACAGCCTAGAACGACCACCCTGACACCAACTATAGACAGCCTAGAACGACCACCCTGACACCAACTATAGACAGCCTAGAACGACCACCCTGACACCAACTATAGACAGCCTAGAACGACCACCCAGACACCAACTATAGACAGCCTGGAACGACCACCCAGACACCAACTATAGACAGCCTAGAACGACCACCCTGACACCAACTATAGACAGCCTAGAACGACCACCCTGACACCAACTATAGACAGCCTAGAACGACCACCCTGACACCAACTATAGACAGCCTGGAACGACCACCCAGACACCAACTATAGACAGCCTAGAACGACCACCCAGACACCAACTATAGACAGCCTAGAACGACCACCCAGACACCACCTATAGACAGCCTAGAACGACCACCCAGACACCACCTATAGACAGCCTAGAACGACCACCCTGACACCAACTATAGACAGCCTAGAACGACCACCCTGACACCAACTATAGACAGCCTAGAACGACCACCCTGACACCAGCTATAGACAGCCTAGAACGACCACCCTGACACCAACTATAGACAGCCCTAGAATCGACCACCCTGACACCAGCTATAGACAGCCTGGAACGACCCCCTGACACCAACTATAGACAGCCTGGAACGACCACCCTGACACCAACTATAGACAGCCTAGAACGACCACCCCTGACACCAACTATAGACAGCCTGGAACGACCACCCTGACACCAACTATAGACAGCCTAGAATCGACTCACCCTGACACCAACTATAGACAGCCTGGAACGACCACCCTGACACCAACTATAGACAGCCTAGAACGACCACCCTGACACCAACTATAGACAGCCTAGAACGACCACCCTGACACCAACTATAGACAGCCTAGAACGACCACCCTGACACCAACTATAGACAGCCTGGAACGACCACCCTGACACCAACTATAGACAGCCTAGAACGACCACCCTGACACCAACTATAGACAGCCTAGAACGACCACCCTGACACCAACTATAGACAGCCTGGAACGACCACCCTGACACCAACTATAGACAGCCTAGAACGACCACCCTGACACCAACTATAGACAGCCTGGAACGACCACCCTGACACCAACTATAGACAGCCTAAAGAATTTCAGTCACTGTTATTTTCTCAGCCCTTTTTAGATAAAACAATATATATATTTAATATCTGATGAAGGTGCACACAAAACCCTCCTCAACATCCACATAGAAAGGTCAACAAGACATCCTACAGACCACATAGAAAGGTCAACAAGACATCTTATAGGCAACATAGAAAGGTCAACAAGACATCTTATAGGCAACATAGAAAGGTCACCAAGACATCCTATAGACCACATAGAAAGGTCACCAAGACATCCTATAGACCACATAGAAAGGTCACCAAGACATCCTATAGACCACATAGAAAGGTCACCAAGACATCCTATAGACCACATAGAAAGGTCACCAAGACATCCTATAGACCACATAGAAAGGTCACCAAGACATCCTATAGACCACATAGAAAGGTCACCAAGACATCCTACAGACCACATAGAAAGGTCACCAAGACATCCTATAGACCACATAGAAAGGTCACCAAGACATCCTATAGACCACATAGAAAGGTCACCAAGACATCCTATAGACCACGTAGAAAATGCCATCTAAAGAGTACCATGAACTCCCCTGTAGAAAGCCCTGAACATTTTCAGTCAATGTTATTTAAACCAACCTTGTTCAGTTCGATTTCAAAATGAGACGTCCTCAGGAGACTTATCTGAAAGGCCATGGCACTTCACATTAACAGGCTCACCCTAACAGCAAGGGCCTTTTTTTTTTTTGATTGGCTGGTTTGGTGGCAGCGGTGACAGAGAAATGTGTGTCCCAAATGGAACCCTATTCCCTACATAGTGCACTACCTTTAACCAGGGCTCATAGAGTACCCCATAGGGCTCTGGTCAAAAGTAGTGCACTATGTAGGGAATAGGGTGCCGTTTTGGAACGCATATATGATGTGGGGTCTGGGCAGGGAGTCAGAATGAAGGGGTCCAAGTCTACAATCTGCTAATCAAATTCACAGAGAAAAGCAGCCGCAGAAATGTCAATGAAGACAGACAGGAGCTCACTTCTCTCTCTCTCTCTCTCTCTGGTCTCTGTCCTAAATGGTACCTCATTCTTTACATAGTGCACTACTGTTGCCCAGACATTCTGTCTTGTTAGTAACTATGTCCCGTATAGGCCCTGGTCAAATGTAGTGCACAATATAGGGAATATGGTGCCATTGGGAATTAAACCAATTGATTCTTACAGGGTTCAGGACCTGAATGGAAGGGAAAATAATGAGTTCTTGTAGTCGTTAAATGATATCCTCTCCACTACACAGGCCATCACTCTAGTTTATAATGAATCTATCCCCGGCCTTTAGGCCATGGTGATTAGCCCCATTCTATAGCCCCAGCCTATACGCTATGGTGATGAGGCCCCAGCCTATACGCTATGGTGATGAGGCCCCAGCCTATACGCTATGGTGATGAGGCCCAGCCTATACGCTATGGTGATGAGGCCCAGCCTATACGCTATGGTGATGAGGCCCAGCCTATACGCTATGGTGATGAGGCCCAGCCTATACGCTATGGTGATGAGGCCCAGCCTATACGCTATGGTGATTAGGCCCAGCCTATACGCTATGGTGATGAGGCCCAGCTTATAGGCCATGGTGATTAGCCCCATTCTATAGCCCCAGCCTATACGCTATGGTGATGAGGCCCAGCCTATACGCTATGGTGATGAGGCCCAGCCTATAGGCCATGGTGATTAGCCCCATTCTATAGCCCCAGCCTATACGCTATGGTGATGAGGCCCAGCCTATACACTATGGTGATTAGGCCCAGCCTATACGCTATGGTGATGAGGCCCAGCTTATAGGCCATGGTGATTAGCCCCATTCTATAGCCCCAGCCTATACGCTATGGTGATTAGGCCCAGCCTATACGCTATGGTGATGAGGCCCAGCTTATAGGCCATGGTGATTAGCCCCATTCTATAGCCCCAGCCTATACGATATGGTGATTAGGCCCAGCCTATACGCTATGGTGATGAGGCCCAGCCTATACACTATGGTGATTAGGCCCAGCCTATACGCTATGGTGATGAGGCCCAGCTTATAGGCCATGGTGATTAGCCCCATTCTATAGCCCCAGCCTATACGCTATGGTGATTAGGCCCAGCCTATACGCTATGGTGATTAGGCCCAGCCTATACGCTATGGTGATGAGGCCCAGCTTATAGGCCATGGTGATTAGCCCCATTCTATAGCCCCAGCCTATACGCTATGGTGATGAGGCCCAGCCTATACACTATGGTGATGAGGCCCAGCCTATACACTATGGTGATGAGGCCCAGCCTAAACACTATGGTGATTAGGCCCAGTCTATAGTCTATGGTGATTAGGCCCAGTCTATAGTCTATGGTGATTAGGCCCAGCCTATAGACTATGGTGATTAGGCCCAGTCTATAGTCTATGGTGATTAGGCCCAGTCTATAGTCTATGGTGATTAGGCCCAGCCTATACGCTATGGTGATGAGGCCCAGCCTATAGACTATGGTGAATAGGCCCAGTCTATAGACTATGGTGATTAGGCCCAGTCTATAGTCTATGGTGATTAGGCCCATCCTATAGACCATGGTGATAAGTCCCAGCCTATACGCTATGGGGATTAGGCCCAGTCTATAGTCTATGGTGATTAGGCCCAGCCTATACACTATGGTGATTAAGAGCAGACACTTCAGACAGTGACGCTGTGAACTAAATCAGGTCAGTCTATGTAGTCTTATGTACCTGTGGAAACATCCAATCAGGTCAGGCTATGTAGTCATATGTACCTGTGGAAACATCCAATCAGGTCAGGCTATGTAGTCTATGTACCTGTGGTAACATTCAATCAGGTCAGGCTATGTAGTCTATGTACCCGCGGAAACATCCAATCAGGTCAGGCTATGTAGTCTATGTCCCTGCGGAAACATCCAATCAGGTCAGGCTATGTAGTCTATGTACCTGTGGAAACATCCAATCAGGTCAGGCTATGTTAGCCTCGTACAACAGCCGGATCTTGCGAGCTTCCATACCAGTCTGGTAACACGAGGATAAGTCCTTTTTCTACATGGATACCAGTCTGGTAACACGAGGATAAGTCCTTTTTCTACATGGATACCAGTCTGGTAACACGAGGATAAGTCCTTTTTCTACATGGATACCAGTCTGGTAGCACGAGGATAAGTCCTTTTTCTACATGGATACCAGTCTGGTAATACGAGGATAAGTCATTTGACTTTTATCGATATATGAACTAAGTATTACAGTATTTCTGCTCCTGATCTGTTCTAATGATCTGGTTCAAATGATTGTCAGGGTTTAGTTTTAATATATAATTATATCAGAAATCCTTGGTTGTTTAATTCCTGGAAGTACGAGGGAATAAGCAGGAAATCAGGGAATTCTCCAAACAGGATTTCTGGAAAACCAGGGAATTTTTGGGAAAGTTACCGAAATCTTTCAACGTTAGTCAACTGTAACAAGAGAAAGAGAAAAAGTTGAGCGAAACTATTTTAAACCCCGGACCCCCCTCAGACAGTTGTCATTACATGCTTCCCATGCCCTGGGCAAATGTGTATGTATGCTACCCTGACGAATGACTGCTATATATCACACTCTGCTCTGCCTTACATACTGCCGTTGTTTATGACAGGGAACAGTAGAGAGAAACTTAACAACACACACACACACACACACAGAATGTTTTGATACTACCAGTGTTTTTATCTGAAGACACTCAGCCCGTCGCAGCCTGCTATAAACTACCACACGAAATTGCTTAGTGGCTTCGGATAGGTAAGGCTTGGGATGTCAGGTAAGGCTTGGGATGTCAGGTAAGGCTTGGGATGTCAGGTAAGGCTTGGGATGTCAGGTAAGGCTTGGGATGTCAGGTAAGGCTTGGGATGTCAGGTAAGGCTTGGGATGTCAGGTAAGGCTTGGGATGTCAGGTAAGGCAAGGGATGTCAGGTAAGGCTTGGGATGTCAGGTAAGGCTTGGGATGTCAGGTAAGGCTTGGGATGTCAGGTAAGGCTTGGGATGTCAGGTAAGGCTTGGGATGTCAGGTAAGGCTTAGGATGTCAGGTAAGGCTTGGGATGTCAGGTAAGGCTTAGGATGTCAGGTAAGGCTTGGGATGTCAAGTAAGGCTTGGGATGTCAGGTAAGGCTTGGGATGTCAGGTAAGGCTTGGGATGTCAGATAAGGCTTAGGATGTCAGGTAAGGCTTGGGATGTCAGGTAAGGCTTAGGATGTCAGGTAAGGCGTTTAGTTTGGTGATCTATCACCAAAGCTCTCCACTCCGACACCCCACTTTGAGAAGTCACTCAGTGGCTGTAGAATTCACAGGAAAGAAGAACCTTACCTGGCTGTCTGGCTGGCTGTCTGGCTGTCTGGCTGTCTGGCTGTCTAGCTGGCTGTCTGGCTGTCTGGCTGTCTGGCTGTCTGGCTGTCTGGCTGGCTGG
Source organism: Brachymystax lenok tsinlingensis (assembly GCA_030435695.1). Lineage (NCBI taxonomy): Eukaryota > Metazoa > Chordata > Actinopteri > Salmoniformes > Salmonidae > Brachymystax > Brachymystax lenok. The sequence continues at coordinate 43,997,954 of CM059788.1, forward strand.
CTGGCTGGCTGTCTGGCTGTCTGGCTGTCTGGCTGTCTGGCTGGCTGTCTGGCTGTCTGGCTGTCTGGCTGGCTGGCTGTCTGGTTGTCTGGCTGGCTGTCTGGCTGTCTGGCTGTCTGGCTGTCTGGTTGTCTGGCTGTCTGGCTGTCTGGCTGGCTGTCTGGTTGTCTGGCTGTCTGTCTGGCTGTCTGTCTGGCTGTCTGGCTGTCTGGCTGGCTGTCTGGCTGTCTGTCTGGCTGTCTGGCTGTCTAGCGCTCAATCCCCAACTTCCTTGTCAATGGTAGAAGTGAGCTGAAAGGCCCAAGGAAGTCCCTCACAGGGTAGATGAAGGCATCTATGGCTTTCCCGAACACCACCCTATGCCCTATCGAGTGCACTATATACTGAGTGTACACAGCCTCAATTCATCGGGGCATGGACTCTACAAGGTGTCGAAAGTGTTCCACAGGGATGCTGGCCCCATGTTGACTCCAATGCTTCCCACAGTTGTGTCAAGTTGGCTGGATGTCCTTTGGATGGTTGACCATTCTTGATACACACAGGAAACTGTTGAGCGTGAAAAACGCAGTTCTTGTCACACTCATACCGTTCACCTGGCTCCTACTACCACACCCCTTTCAAAGGCACTTACATCTTTCGTCTTGCCCATTCACCCTCTGAATTTGCACACATACTCAATCCATGTCTACATTGTCTCAAAGCTTAAACATCCTTCTTTAACCCGTCTCCTCCCCTTCATCTACACTGATTGAAGTGGATTTAACAAGTTACATCAACAAGGGATGATAGCTTTTACCTGGATTCACCTGGTCAATCTGTCATGAAAAGAGCAGGTGTTCCTAATTTTTATCCACTCAGTATATATGCCTACTTTTGTCCTAAAAGTAGTGCACTAAATTTGGGACGCAGACAAGGTCACAGTAATAGGTCCATGAGCCACTATGTCCAGGCTGTGATTTTGTAATACCATTTCATCTCCCAGTGTGTTGGTTGTGATTACTGGCCTGGTCAAATCAAGGACTACTTCTTTATAAAACCCTGGTCAAATTGAAACTGGTGGCTGTTGTGGGTGGGATATTGAATGCTGGCCAATGCCACTGCCAGATAAGATTACATTTGTACACATGACATGAGCCTACAGTAGAAAGTGTGTGTGTGTGTGTGCGCGCGTGCATGCGTGCCTGCGTGTGTGTGCGCGCGCTTGTGTGTGTGCGTGCGTCTGTCTGTGTGTGTGTGCGTGCGTGTCTTTGTGTGTGTGTGTGTGTGTGCGTGCGTGCGTCTGTGTGTGTGTGTGTGCGTGCGTGTGTGTGTGCGTTGCGTGCGTGTGCAGGTTTTTTTCTGCATGGAAAAGTCTTGGGCGGGCCGGCTAAGTGTTCTTTCGGGCTGAATTTTTTATTTTCTTTTTACAACTTCAGGATGGTAAAACATAGTAAAAAAGATAATGGAGCTATATATTTTAAAATAAAACCAGACAGTCTGGGAGAATCTAACAGCCACCAGAATAAAACCAGACAGTCTGGGAGAATCTAACAGCCACTAGAATAAAACCAGACTGTCTGGGAGAATCTAACAGCCACCAGAATAAAACTAGACAGTCTGGGAGAATCTAACAGCCACCAGAATAAAACTAGACAGTCTGGGAGAATCTAACAGCCACCAGAATAAAACCAGACAGTCTGGGAGAATCTAACAGCCACCAGAATAAAACCAGACAGTCTGGGAGAATCTAACAGCCACTAGAATAAAACCAGACTGTCTGGGAGAATCTAACAGCCACCAGAATAAAACTAGACAGTCTGGGAGAATCTAACAGCCACCAGAATAAAACTAGACAGTCTGGGAGAATCTAACAGCCACCAGAATAAAACCAGACAGTCTGGGAGAATCTAACAGCCACCAGAATAAAACCAGACAGTCTGGGAGAATCTAACAGCCACCAGAATAAAACTAGACAGTCTGGGAGAATCTGACAGCCACCAGAATAAAACCAGACAGTCTGGGAGAATCTAACAGCCACCAGAATAAAACCAGACAGTCTGGGAGAATCTAACAGCCACCAGAATAAAACTAGACAGTCTGGGAGAATCTAACAGCCACCAGAATAAAACCAGACAGTCTGGGAGAATCTAACAGCCACCAGAATAAAACCAGACAGTCTGGGAGAATCTAACAGCCACCAGAATAAAACTAGACAGTCTGGGAGAATCTGACAGCCACCAGAATAAAACCAGACAGTCTGGGAGAATCTAACAGCCACCAGAATAAAACCAGACAGTCTGGGAGAATCTAACAGCCACCAGAATAAAACCAGACAGTCTGGGAGAATCTAACATCCACCAGAATAAAACCAGACAGTCTGGGAGAATCTAACATCCACCAGAATAAAACCAGACAGTCTGGGAGAATCTAACAGCCACCAGAATAAAACCAGACAGTCTGGTAGAATCTAACAGCCACCAGAATAAAACCAGACAGTCTGGGAGAATCTAACATCCACCAGAATAAAACCAGACAGTCTGGGGAGAATCTAACATCCACCAGAATAAAACCAGACAGTCTGGGAGAATCTAACATCCACCAGAATAAAACCAGACAGTCTGGGAGAATCTAACAGCCACCAGAATAAAACCAGACAGTCTGGGAGAATCTAACAGCCACCAGAATAAAACCAGACAGTCTGGGAGAATCTGACAGCCACCAGAATAAAACTAGACAGTCTGGGAGAATCTAACAGCCACCAGAATAAAACCAGACAGTCTGGGAGAATCTAACAGCCACCAGAATAAAACCAAACAGTCTGGGAGAATCAAAAATTCAAAAAAATGATGCATTCAGGATTATTTTTGACATGGCAGACAGGTGTGCCTCACCATTGACCACAGGAACCACCTAATCTCCAATTTGATCTAGCAAAAACCCTGTGTGTGTGTTTGTGTGTGACTTTCCTGTTAACAAGCTTGGAGTAGCTAAAGACTGGCTACAGGAACTTGTTATTATCTAGAGACTGGCTGAAGGAACTTGTTATTATCTAGAGACTGGCTGAAGGAACTTGTTATTATCTAGATACTGGCTGAAGGAACTTGTTATTATCTAGATACTGGCTGAAGGAACTTGTTATTATCTAGAGACTGGCTGAAGGAACTTGTTATTATCTGGAGACTGGCTGAAGGAACTTGTTGTTATCTGGAGACTGGCTGAAGGAACTTGTTATTATCTGGAGACTGGCTGAAGGAAATTGGTATTATCTAGAGACTGGCTGAAGAACCTTGGTATTATCTGGAGACTGGCTGAATGAACCTGTTATTATCTAGAGACTGGCTTAAGGAACCTGTTATTATCTGGAGACTGGCTGAAGGAACCTGTTATTATCTAGAGACTGGCTGAAGGAACTTGTTATTATCTAGAGACTGGCTGAAGGAACTTGTTATTATCTAGATACTGGCTGAAGGAACTTGTTATTATCTAAAGGCTGGCTGAAGGAACTTGTAATTATCTGGAGACTGGCTTAAGGAACTTGTTATTATCTAGAGACTGGCTTAAGGAACTTGTTATTATCAAGAGACTGGCTGAAGGAACTTGTTATTATCAAGATATTGGCTGAAGGAACTTGTTATTATCTAGAGACTAGCTGAAGGAACTTGTTATTATCTAGAGACTAGCTGAAGGAACTTGTTATTATCTAGATTCTGGATAAAGGAACTTGTTGTTATCAAGAGACTGGCTGAAGGAACTTGTTATTATCTAGAGACTAGCTGAAGGAACTTGTTATTATCTAGATTCTGTATAAAGGAACTTGTTGTTATCAAGAGACTGGCTTAGGGAACTTGTTATTATCAAGATATAGGCTGATGGAACTTGTTAATATCCAGATATTGGCTGAAGGAACTTCTAATTATCTAGAGATTAGCTGAAGGATTTTTTTTTATTGTCTAGAGACTGGACGAATAAACGTGTTATTATCTAGAGACTGGCTGAAGGAACCTGTTATTATCTAGAGACTGGCTTAAGGAACCTGTTATTATCTGGAGACTGGCTGAAGGAACTTGTTATTATCTAGAGACTGGCTGAAGGAACTTGTTATTATCTGGAGACTGGCTTAAGGAACTTGTTATTATCTAGAGACTGGTTGAAGGAACTTGTAATTATCTGGAGATTAGCTGAAGGAATTTTTTTTATTGTCTAGAGACTGGACGAATAAACGTGTTATTATCTAGAGACTGGCTGAAGGAACCTGTTATTATCTAGAGACTGGCTTAAGGAACCTGTTATTATCTGGAGACTGGCTGAAGGAACTTGTTATTATCTAGAGACTGGCTGAAGGAACTTGTTATTATCTGGAGACTGGCTTAAGGAACTTGTTATTATCTAGAGACTGGTTGAAGGAACTTGTTATTATCTGGAGACTGGCTGAAGGAACTTGTAATTATCTGGAGACTGGCTGAAGGAACGTGTTATTATCTAGAGACTGGCTGAAGGAACTTGTAATTATCTGGAGACTGGCTGAAGGAACTTGTTATTATCAAGATATAGGCTGATGGAACTTGTTAATATCCAGATATTGGCTGAAGGAACTTCTAATTATCTAGAGATTAGCTGAAGGAATTTTTTTTATTGTCTAGAGACTGGACGAATAAACGTGTTATTATCTAGAGACTGGCTGAAGGAACCTGTTATTATCTAGAGACTGGCTTAAGGAACCTGTTATTATCTGGAGACTGGCTGAAGGAACTTGTTATTATCTAGAGACTGGCTGGAAGGAACTTGTTATTATCTGGAGACTGGCTTAAGGAACTTGTTATTATCTAGAGACTGGTTGAAGGAACTTGTAATTATCTAGAGACTGGCTGAAGGAACTTGTTATTATCTGGAGACTGGCTGAAGGAACTTGTTATTATCTGGAGACTGGCTGAAGGAACGTGTTATTATCTAGAGACTGGCTGAAGGAACCTGTTATTATCTAGAGACTGGCTGAAGGAACTTGTTATTATCTAGAGACTGGCTGAAGGAACTTGTTATTATCTAGATACTGGCTGAAGGAACTTGTTATTATCTAAAAGCTGGCTGAAGGAACTTGTAATTATCTGGAGACTGGCTTAAGGAACTTGATATTATCTAGAGACTGGCTTAAGGAACTTGTTATTATCAAGAGACTGGCTGAAGGAACTTGTTATTATCAAGATATTGGCTGAAGGAACTTGTTATTATCTAGAGACTAGCTGAAGGAACTTGTTATTATCTAGAGACTAGCTGAAGGAACTTGTTATTATCTAGATTCTGGATAAAGGAACTTGTTGTTATCAAGAGACTGGCTGAAGGAACTTGTTATTATCTAGAGACTAGCTGAAGGAACTTGTTATTATCTAGATTCTGGATAAAGGAACTTGTTGTTATCAAGAGACTGGCTTAGGGAACTTGTTATTATCAAGATATAGGCTGATGGAACTTGTTAATATCCAGATATTGGCTGAAGGAACTTCTAATTATCTAGAGATTAGCTGAAGGAATTTTTTTTATTGTCTAGAGACTGGACGAATAAACGTGTTATCATCTGGAGACCGGCTAAAGGAATGTGTTCTTAGCTAGAGACTGGCTGAAGGAACTTGTTATTATCTAGAGACTGGCTGAAGGAACCTGTTATTATCTAGAGACTGGCTTAAGGAACCTGTTATTATCTGGAGACTGGCTGAAGGAACTTGTTATTATCTGGAGACTGGCTGAAGGAACTTGGTATTATCTAGAGACTGGCTGAAGAACCTTGGTATTATCTGGAGACTGGCTGAATGAACCTGTTATTATCTAGAGACTGGCTTAAGGAACCTGTTATTATCTGGAGACTGGCTGAAGGAACTTGTTATTATCTGGAGACTGGCTTAAGGAACTTGTTATTATCTAGAGACTGGCTTAAGGAACTTGTTATTATCAAGAGACTGGCTGAAGGAACTTGTTATTATCAAGATATTGGCTGAAGGAACTTGTTATTATCTAGAGACTAGCTGAAGGAACTTGTTATTATCTAGAGACTAGCTGAAGGAACTTGTTATTATCTAGATTCTGGATAAAGGAACTTGTTGTTATCAAGAGACTGGCTGAAGGAACTTGTTATTATCTAGAGACTAGCTGAAGGAACTTGTTATTATCTAGATTCTGGATAAAGGAACTTGTTGTTATCAAGAGACTGGCTTAGGGAACTTGTTATTATCAAGATATAGGCTGATGGAACTTGTTAATATCCAGATATTGGCTGAAGGAACTTCTAATTATCTAGAGATTAGCTGAAGGAATTTTTTTTATTGTCTAGAGACTGGACGAATAAACGTGTTATTATCTAGAGACTGGCTGAAGGAACCTGTTATTATCTAGAGACTGGCTTAAGGAACCTGTTATTATCTGGAGACTGGCTGAAGGAACTTGTTATTATCTAGAGACTGGCTGAAGGAACTTGTTATTATCTGGAGACTGGCTTAAGGAACTTGTTATTATCTAGAGACTGGTTGAAGGAACTTGTAATTATCTGGAGATTAGCTGAAGGAATTTTTTTTATTGTCTAGAGACTGGACGAATAAACGTGTTATTATCTAGAGACTGGCTGGAAGGAACCTGTTATTATCTAGAGACTGGCTTAAGGAACCTGTTATTATCTGGAGACTGGCTGAAGGAACTTGTTATTATCTAGAGACTGGCTGAAGGAACTTGTTATTATCTAGAGACTGGCTTAAGGAACTTGTTATTATCTAGAGACTGGTTGAAGGAACTTGTAATTATCTAGAGACTGGCTGAAGGAACTTGTTATTATCTGGAGACTGGCTGAAGGAACTTGTTATTATCTGGAGACTGGCTGAAGGAACTTGTAATTATCTGGAGACTGGCTGAAGGAGCGTGTTATTATCTAGAGACTGGCTGAAGGAACTTGTAATTATCTGGAGACTGGCTGAAGGAACTTGTTATTATCAAGATATAGGCTGATGGAACTTGTTAATATCCAGATATTGGCTGAAGGAACTTCTAATTATCTAGAGATTAGCTGAAGGAATTTTTTTTATTGTCTAGAGACTGGGCGAATAAACGTGTTATTATCTAGAGACTGGCTGAAGGAACCTGTTATTATCTAGAGACTGGCTTAAGGAACCTGTTATTATCTGGAGACTGGCTGAAGGAACTTGTTATTATCTAGAGACTGGCTGAAGGAACTTGTTATTATCTGGAGACTGGCTTAAGGAACCTGTTATTATCTGGAGACTGGCTGAAGGAACTTGTTATTATCTAGAGACTGGCTGAAGGAACTTGTTATTATCTAGAGACTGGCTTAAGGAACTTGTTATTATCTAGAGACTGGTTGAAGGAACTTGTAATTATCTAGAGACTGGCTGAAGGAACTTGTTATTATCTGGAGACTGGCTGAAGGAACTTGTTATTATCTGGAGACTGGCTGAAGGAACTTGTAATTATCTGGAGACTGGCTTAAGGAACGTGTTATTATCTAGAGACTGGCTGAAGGAACTTGTAATTATCTGGAGACTGGCTGAAGGAACTTGTTATTATCAAGATATAGGCTGATGGAACTTGTTAATATCCAGATATTGGCTGAAGGAACTTCTAATTATCTAGAGATTAGCTGAAGGAATTTTTTTTATTGTCTAGAGACTGGACGAATAAACGTGTTATTATCTAGAGACTGGCTGAAGGAACCTGTTATTATCTAGAGACTGGCTTAAGGAACCTGTTATTATCTGGAGACTGGCTGAAGGAACTTGTTATTATCTAGAGACTGGCTGAAGGAACTTGTTATTATCTGGAGACTGGCTTAAGGAACTTGTTATTATCTAGAGACTGGTTGAAGGAACTTGTAATTATCTAGAGACTGGCTGAAGGAACTTGTTATTATCTGGAGACTGGCTGAAGGAACTTGTTATTATCTGGAGACTGGCTGAAGGAACTTGTAATTATCTGGAGACTGGCTGAAGGAACGTGTTATTATCTAGAGACTGGCTGAAGGAACCTGTTATTATCTAGAGACTGGCTGAAGGAACTTGTTATTATCAAGAGACTGGCTGAAGGAACTTGTTATTATCAAGATATTGGCTGAAGGAACTTGTTATTATCTAGAGACTAGCTGAAGGAACTTGTTATTATCTAGAGACTAGCTGAAGGAACTTGTTATTATCTAGATTCTGGATAAAGGAACTTGTTGTTATCAAGAGACTGGCTGAAGGAACTTGTTATTATCTAGAGACTAGCTGAAGGAACTTGTTATTATCTAGATTCTGGATAAAGGAACTTGTTGTTATCAAGAGACTGGCTGAAGGAACTTGTTATTATCTAGAGACTAGCTGAAGGAACTTGTTATTATCTAGATTCTGGATAAAGGAACTTGTTGTTATCAAGAGACTGGCTTAGGGAACTTGTTATTATCAAGATATAGGCTGATGGAACTTGTTAATATCCAGATATTGGCTGAAGGAACTTCTAATTATCTAGAGATTAGCTGAAGGAATTTTTTTTATTGTCTAGAGACTGGCTGAATAAACGTGTTATCATCTGGAGACCGGCTAAAGGAATGTGTTCTTAGCTAGAGACTGGCTGAAGGAACTTGTTATTATCTAGAGACTGGCTGAAGGAACCTGTTATTATCTAGAGACTGGCTTAAGGAACCTGTTATTATCTGGAGACTGGCTGAAGGAACTTGTTATTATCTAGAGACTGGCTGAAGGAACTTGTTATTATCTAGAGACTGGCTGAAGGAACCTGTTATTATCTGGAGACTAGCTGAAGGAACTTGTTATTATCTAGAGACTAGCTGAAGGAACTTGTTATTATCTAGATTCTGGATAAAGGAATGTGTTCTTAGCTAGAGACTGGCTGAAGGAACTTGTTATTATCTAGAGACTGGCTGAAGGAACTTGTTATTATCTAGATTCTGGATAAAGGAACTTGTTGTTATCAAGAGACTGGCTGAAGGAGCGTGTTATTATCTAGAGACTGGCTGAAGGAACTTGTAATTATCTGGAGACTGGCTGAAGGAACTTGTTATTATCAAGATATAGGCTGATGGAACTTGTTAATATCCAGATATTGGCTGAAGGAACTTCTAATTATCTAGAGATTAGCTGAAGGAATTTTTTTTATTGTCTAGAGACTGGACGAATAAACGTGTTATTATCTAGAGACTGGCTGAAGGAACCTGTTATTATCTAGAGACTGGCTTAAGGAACCTGTTATTATCTGGAGACTGGCTGAAGGAACTTGTTATTATCTAGAGACTGGCTGAAGGAACTTGTTATTATCTGGAGACTGGCTTAAGGAACTTGTTATTATCTAGAGACTGGTTGAAGGAACTTGTAATTATCTAGAGACTGGCTGAAGGAACTTGTTATTATCTGGAGACTGGCTGAAGGAACTTGTTATTATCTGGAGACTGGCTGAAGGAACTTGTAATTATCTGGAGACTGGCTGAAGGAACGTGTTATTATCTAGATACTGGCTGAAGGAACCTGTTATTATCTAGAGACTGGCTGAAGGAACTTGTTATTATCTAGAGACTGGCTGAAGGAACTTGTTATTATCTAGATACTGGCTGAAGGAACTTGTTATTATCTAAAGGCTGGCTGAAGGAACTTGTAATTATCTGGAGACTGGCTTAAGGAACGTGTTATTATCTAGATTCTGGATAAAGGAACTTGTTGTTATCAAGAGACTGGCTGAAGGAACTTGTTATTATCTAGAGACTAGCTGAAGGAACTTGTTATTATCTAGATTCTGGATAAAGGAACTTGTTGTTATCAAGAGACTGGCTTAGGGAACTTGTTATTATCAAGATATAGGCTGATGGAACTTGTTAATATCCAGATATTGGCTGAAGGAACTTCTAATTATCTAGAGATTAGCTGAAGGATTTTTTTTTATTGTCTAGAGACTGGCTGAATAAACGTGTTATCATCTGGAGACCGGCTAAAGGAATGTGTTCTTAGCTAGAGACTGGCTGAAGGAACTTGTTATTATCTAGAGACTGGCTGAAGGAACCTGTTATTATCTAGAGACTGGCTTAAGGAACCTGTTATTATCTGGAGACTGGCTGAAGGAACTTGTTATTATCTAGAGACTGGCTGAAGGAACTTGTTATTATCTAGAGACTGGCTGAAGGAACCTGTTATTATCTAGAGACTGGCTTAAGGAACCTGTTATTATCTGGAGACTGGCTGAAGGAACTTGTTATTATCTAGAGACTGGCTGAAGGAACTTGTTATTATCTAGAGACTGGCTGAAGGAACTTGTTATTATCTGGAGACTGGCTTAAGGAACTTGTTATTATCTAGAGACTGGTTGAAGGAACTTGTAATTATCTAGAGACTGGCTGAAGGAACTTGTTATTATCTGGAGACTGGCTGAAGGAACTTGTTATTATCTGGAGACTGGCTGAAGGAACGTGTTATTATCTAGAGACTGGCTGGAAGGAACTTGTAATTATCTGGAGACTGGCTGAAGAAACTTGTAATTATCTAGAGACTGGATGAAGGAACTTGTAATTATCTATAGACTGGCTGAAGGAACTTGTTATTGTCTAGAGACTGGCTGAAGGAACCTGTTATTATCTAGAGACTGGCTGAAGGAACTTGTAATTATCTGGAGACTGGCTGAAGGAACTTGTTATTATTTGGAGACTGGCTGAAGGAACTTGTTATTATCTGGAGACTGGCTGAAGGAACTTGTAATTATCTGGAGACCGGCTGAAGGAACGTGTTATTATCTAGAGACTGGCTGAAGGAACTTGTAATTATCTGGAGACTGGCTGAAGGAACTTGTTATTATCAAGATATAGGCTGATGGAACTTGTTAATATCCAGATATTGGCTGAAGGAACTTCTAATTATCTAGAGATTAGCTGAAGGAATTTTTTTTATTGTCTAGAGACTGGACGAATAAACGTGTTATTATCTAGAGACTGGCTGAAGGAACCTGTTATTATCTAGAGACTGGCTTAAGGAACCTGTTATTATCTGGAGACTGGCTGAAGGAACTTGTTATTATCTAGAGACTGGCTGAAGGAACTTGTTATTATCTGGAGACTGGCTTAAGGAACTTGTTATTATCTAGAGACTGGTTGAAGGAACTTGTAATTATCTAGAGACTGGCTGAAGGAACTTGTTATTATCTGGAGACTGGCTGAAGGAACTTGTTATTATCTGGAGACTGGCTGAAGGAACTTGTAATTATCTGGAGACTGGCTGAAGGAACGTGTTATTATCTAGAGACTGGCTGAAGGAACCTGTTATTATCTAGAGACTGGCTGAAGGAACTTGTTATTATCTAGAGACTGGCTGAAGGAACTTGTTATTATCTAGATACTGGCTGAAGGAACTTGTTATTATCTAAAAGCTGGCTGAAGGAACTTGTAATTATCTGGAGACTGGCTTAAGGAACTTGTTATTATCTAGAGACTGGCTTAAGGAACTTGTTATTATCAAGAGACTGGCTGAAGGAACTTGTTATTATCAAGATATTGGCTGAAGGAACTTGTTATTATCTAGAGACTAGCTGAAGGAACTTGTTATTATCTAGAGACTAGCTGAAGGAACTTGTTATTATCTAGATTCTGGATAAAGGAACTTGTTGTTATCAAGAGACTGGCTGAAGGAACTTGTTATTATCTAGAGACTAGCTGAAGGAACTTGTTATTATCTAGATTCTGGATAAAGGAACTTGTTGTTATCAAGAGACTGGCTTAGGGAACTTGTTATTATCAAGATATAGGCTGATGGAACTTGTTAATATCCAGATATTGGCTGAAGGAACTTCTAATTATCTAGAGATTAGCTGAAGGAATTTTTTTTATTGTCTAGAGACTGGCTGAATAAACGTGTTATTATCTGGAGACCGGCTAAAGGAATGTGTTCTTAGCTAGAGACTGGCTGAAGGAACTTGTTATTATCTAGAGACTGGCTGAAGGAACCTGTTATTATCTAGAGACTGGCTTAAGGAACTTGTTATTATCTAGAGACTGGCTGAAGGAACCTGTTATTATCTAGAGACTGGCTTAAGGAACCTGTTATTATCTAGAGACTGGCTTAAGGAACCTGTTATTATCTGGAGACTGGCTGAAGGAACTTGTTATTATCTAGAGACTGGCTTAAGGAACCTGTTATTATCTGGAGACTGGCTGAAGGAACTTGTTATTATCTAGAGACTGGCTGAAGGAACCTGTTATTATCTAGAGACTGGCTTAAGGAACCTGTTATTATCTGGAGACTGGCTGAAGGAACTTGTTATTATCTAGAGACTGGCTTAAGGAACCTGTTATTATCTGGAGACTGGCTGAAGGAACTTGTTATTATCTAGAGACTGGCTGAAGGAACTTGTTATTATCTAGAGACTGGCTGAAGGAACCTGTTATTATCTAGAGACTGGCTTAAGGAACCTGTTATTATCTGGAGACTGGCTGAAGGAACTTGTTATTATCTAGAGACTGGCTGAAGGAACTTGTTATTATCTAGAGACTGGCTGAAGGAACTTGTTATTATCTGGAGACTGGCTTAAGGAACTTGTTATTATCTAGAGACTGGTTGAAGGAACTTGTAATTATCTAGAGACTGGCTGAAGGAACTTGTTATTATCTGGAGACTGGCTGAAGGAACTTGTTATTATCTGGAGACTGGCTGAAGGAACGTGTTATTATCTAGAGACTGGCTGAAGGAACTTGTAATTATCTGGAGACTGGCTGAAGAAACTTGTAATTATCTAGAGACTGGATGAAGGAACTTGTAATTATCTATAGACTGGCTGAAGGAACTTGTTATTGTCTAGAGACTGGCTGAAGGAACCTGTTATTATCTAGAGACTGGCTGAAGGAACTTGTAATTATCTGGAGACTGGCTGAAGGAACTTGTTATTATCTGGAGACTGGCTGAAGGAACTTGTTATTATCTGGAGACTGGCTGAAGGAACTTGTAATTATCTGGAGACTGGCTGAAGGAACGTGTTATTATCTAGAGACTGGCTGAAGGAACTTGTAATTATCTGGAGACTGGCTGAAGGAACTTGTTATTATCAAGATATAGGCTGATGGAACTTGTTAATATCCAGATATTGGCTGAAGGAACTTGTAATTATCTAGAGACTGGCTGAAGGAACTTGTTATTATCTGGAGACTGGCTGAAGGAACTTGTTATTATCTGGAGACTGGCTGAAGGAACGTGTTATTATCTAGAGACTGGCTGAAGGAACTTGTAATTATCTGGAGACTGGCTGAAGAAACTTGTAATTATCTAGAGACTGGATGAAGGAACTTGTAATTATCTATAGACTGGCTGAAGGAACTTGTTATTGTCTAGAGACTGGCTGAAGGAACCTGTTATTATCTAGAGACTGGCTGAAGGAACTTGTAATTATCTGGAGACTGGCTGAAGGAACTTGTTATTATCTGGAGACTGGCTGAAGGAACTTGTTATTATCTGGAGACTGGCTGAAGGAACTTGTAATTATCTGGAGACTGGCTGAAGGAACGTGTTATTATCTAGAGACTGGCTGAAGGAACTTGTAATTATCTGGAGACTGGCTGAAGGAACTTGTTATTATCAAGATATAGGCTGATGGAACTTGTTAATATCCAGATATTGGCTGAAGGAACTTCTAATTATCTAGAGATTAGCTGAAGGAATTTTTTTTATTGTCTAGAGACTGGACGAATAAACGTGTTATTATCTAGAGACTGGCTGAAGGAACCTGTTATTATCTAGAGACTGGCTTAAGGAACCTGTTATTATCTGGAGACTGGCTGAAGGAACTTGTTATTATCTAGAGACTGGCTGAAGGAACTTGTTATTATCTGGAGACTGGCTTAAGGAACTTGTTATTATCTAGAGACTGGTTGAAGGAACTTGTAATTATCTAGAGACTGGCTGAAGGAACTTGTTATTATCTGGAGACTGGCTGAAGGAACTTGTTATTATCTGGAGACTGGCTGAAGGAACTTGTAATTATCTGGAGACTGGCTGAAGGAACGTGTTATTATCTAGAGACTGGCTGAAGGAACCTGTTATTATCTAGAGACTGGCTGAAGGAACTTGTTATTATCTAGAGACTGGCTGAAGGAACTTGTTATTATCTAGATACTGGCTGAAGGAACTTGTTATTATCTAAAAGCTGGCTGAAGGAACTTGTAATTATCTGGAGACTGGCTTAAGGAACTTGTTATTATCTAGAGACTGGCTTAAGGAACTTGTTATTATCAAGAGACTGGCTGAAGGAACTTGTTATTATCAAGATATTGGCTGAAGGAACTTGTTATTATCTAGAGACTAGCTGAAGGAACTTGTTATTATCTAGAGACTAGCTGAAGGAACTTGTTATTATCTAGATTCTGGATAAAGGAACTTGTTGTTATCAAGAGACTGGCTGAAGGAACTTGTTATTATCTAGAGACTAGCTGAAGGAACTTGTTATTATCTAGATTCTGGATAAAGGAACTTGTTGTTATCAAGAGACTGGCTTAGGGAACTTGTTATTATCAAGATATAGGCTGATGGAACTTGTTAATATCCAGATATTGGCTGAAGGAACTTCTAATTATCTAGAGATTAGCTGAAGGAATTTTTTTTATTGTCTAGAGACTGGCTGAATAAACGTGTTATCATCTGGAGACCGGCTAAAGGAATGTGTTCTTAGCTAGAGACTGGCTGAAGGAACTTGTTATTATCTAGAGACTGGCTGAAGGAACCTGTTATTATCTAGAGACTGGCTTAAGGAACCTGTTATTATCTGGAGACTGGCTGAAGGAACTTGTTATTATCTAGAGACTGGCTGAAGGAACTTGTTATTATCTAGAGACTGGCTGAAGGAACCTGTTATTATCTAGAGACTGGCTTAAGGAACCTGTTATTATCTGGAGACTGGCTGAAGGAACTTGTTATTATCTAGAGACTGGCTGAAGGAACTTGTTATTATCTGGAGACTGGCTTAAGGAACTTGTTATTATCTAGAGACTGGTTGAAGGAACTTGTAATTATCTAGAGACTGGCTGAAGGAACTTGTTATTATCTGGAGACTGGCTGAAGGAACTTGTTATTATCTGGAGACTGGCTGAAGGAACTTGTAATTATCTGGAGACTGGCTGAAGGAGCGTGTTATTATCTAGAGACTGGCTGAAGGAACTTGTAATTATCTGGAGACTGGCTGAAGGAACTTGTTATTATCAAGATATAGGCTGATGGAACTTGTTAATATCCAGATATTGGCTGAAGGAACTTCTAATTATCTAGAGATTAGCTGAAGGAATTTTTTTTATTGTCTAGAGACTGGACGAATAAACGTGTTATTATCTAGAGACTGGCTGAAGGAACCTGTTATTATCTAGAGACTGGCTTAAGGAACCTGTTATTATCTGGAGACTGGCTGAAGGAACTTGTTATTATCTAGAGACTGGCTGAAGGAACTTGTTATTATCTGGAGACTGGCTTAAGGAACTTGTTATTATCTAGAGACTGGTTGAAGGAACTTGTAATTATCTAGAGACTGGCTGAAGGAACTTGTTATTATCTGGAGACTGGCTGAAGGAACTTGTTATTATCTGGAGACTGGCTGAAGGAACTTGTAATTATCTGGAGACTGGCTGAAGGAACGTGTTATTATCTAGATACTGGCTGAAGGAACCTGTTATTATCTAGAGACTGGCTGAAGGAACTTGTTATTATCTAGAGACTGGCTGAAGGAACTTGTTATTATCTAGATACTGGCTGAAGGAACTTGTTATTATCTAAAGGCTGGCTGAAGGAACTTGTAATTATCTGGAGACTGGCTTAAGGAACTTGTTATTATCTAGATTCTGGATAAAGGAACTTGTTGTTATCAAGAGACTGGCTGAAGGAACTTGTTATTATCTAGAGACTAGCTGAAGGAACTTGTTATTATCTAGATTCTGGATAAAGGAACTTGTTGTTATCAAGAGACTGGCTTAGGGAACTTGTTATTATCAAGATATAGGCTGATGGAACTTGTTAATATCCAGATATTGGCTGAAGGAACTTCTAATTATCTAGAGATTAGCTGAAGGATTTTTTTTTATTGTCTAGAGACTGGACGAATAAACGTGTTATTATCTAGAGACTGGCTTAAGGAACCTGTTATTATCTAGAGACTGGCTTAAGGAACCTGTTATTATCTGGAGACTGGCTGAAGGAACTTGTTATTATCTAGAGACTGGCTGAAGGAACTTGTTATTATCTAGAGACTGGCTGAAGGAACTTGTTATTATCTGGAGACTGGCTTAAGGAACTTGTTATTATCTAGAGACTGGTTGAAGGAACTTGTAATTATCTAGAGACTGGCTGAAGGAACTTGTTATTATCTGGAGACTGGCTGAAGGAACTTGTTATTATCTGGAGACTGGCTGAAGGAACGTGTTATTATCTAGAGACTGGCTGAAGGAACTTGTAATTATCTGGAGACTGGCTGAAGAAACTTGTAATTATCTAGAGACTGGATGAAGGAACTTGTAATTATCTATAGACTGGCTGAAGGAACTTGTTATTGTCTAGAGACTGGCTGAAGGAACCTGTTATTATCTAGAGACTGGCTGAAGGAACTTGTAATTATCTGGAGACTGGCTGAAGGAACTTGTTATTATCTGGAGACTGGCTGAAGGAACTTGTTATTATCTAGAGACTGGCTGAAGGAACTTGTTATTATCTGGAGACTGGCTGAAGGAACTTGTAATTATCTGGAGACTGGCTGAAGGAACTTGTTATTATCTAGAGACTGGCTGAAGGAACTTGTAATTATCTGGAGACTGGCTGAAGAAACTTGTAATTATCTAGAGACTGGATGAAGGAACTTGTAATTATCTATAGACTGGCTGAAGGAACTTGTTATTGTCTAGAGACTGGCTGAAGGAACCTGTTATTATCTAGAGACTGGCTGAAGGAACTTGTAATTATCTGGAGACTGGCTGAAGGAACTTGTTATTATCTAGAGACTGGCTGAAGGAACTTGTAATTATCTAGAGACTGGCTGAAGGAACTTGTTATTTTCTGGAGACTAGCTGAAGGAACTTGTTATTATCTAGAGACTAGCTGAAGGAACTTGTTATTATCTAGATTCTGGATAAAGGAACTTGTTGTTATCAAGAGACTGGCTGAAGGAACTTGTTATTATCTAGAGACTAGCTGAAGGAACTTGTTATTATCTAGATTCTGGATAAAGGAACTTGTTGTTATCAAGAGACTGGCTTAGGGAACTTGTTATTATCAAGATATAGGCTGATGGAACTTGTTAATATCCAGATATTGGCTGAAGGAACTTCTAATTATCTAGAGATTAGCTGAAGGAATTTTTTTTATTGTCTAGAGACTGGCTGAATAAACGTGTTATCATCTGGAGACCGGCTAAAGGAATGTGTTCTTAGCTAGAGACTGGCTGAAGGAACTTGTTATTATCTAGAGACTGGCTGAAGGAACCTGTTATTATCTAGAGACTGGCTTAAGGAACCTGTTATTATCTGGAGACTGGCTGAAGGAACTTGTTATTATCTAGAGACTGGCTGAAGGAACTTGTTATTATCTAGAGACTGGCTGAAGGAACCTGTTATTATCTAGAGACTGGCTTAAGGAACCTGTTATTATCTGGAGACTGGCTGAAGGAACTTGTTATTATCTAGAGACTGGCTGAAGGAACTTGTTATTATCTGGAGACTGGCTTAAGGAACTTGTTATTATCTAGAGACTGGTTGAAGGAACTTGTAATTATCTAGAGACTGGCTGAAGGAACTTGTTATTATCTGGAGACTGGCTGAAGGAACTTGTTATTATCTGGAGACTGGCTGAAGGAACTTGTAATTATCTGGAGACTGGCTGAAGGAGCGTGTTATTATCTAGAGACTGGCTGAAGGAACTTGTAATTATCTGGAGACTGGCTGAAGGAACTTGTTATTATCAAGATATAGGCTGATGGAACTTGTTAATATCCAGATATTGGCTGAAGGAACTTCTAATTATCTAGAGATTAGCTGAAGGAATTTTTTTTATTGTCTAGAGACTGGACGAATAAACGTGTTATTATCTAGAGACTGGCTGAAGGAACCTGTTATTATCTAGAGACTGGCTTAAGGAACCTGTTATTATCTGGAGACTGGCTGAAGGAACTTGTTATTATCTAGAGACTGGCTGAAGGAACTTGTTATTATCTAGAGACTGGCTGAAGGAACTTGTTATTATCTGGAGACTGGCTTAAGGAACTTGTTATTATCTAGAGACTGGTTGAAGGAACTTGTAATTATCTAGAGACTGGCTGAAGGAACTTGTTATTATCTGGAGACTGGCTGAAGGAACTTGTTATTATCTGGAGACTGGCTGAAGGAACTTGTAATTATCTGGAGACTGGCTGAAGGAACGTGTTATTATCTAGATACTGGCTGAAGGAACCTGTTATTATCTAGAGACTGGCTGAAGGAACTTGTTATTATCTAGAGACTGGCTGAAGGAACTTGTTATTATCTAGATACTGGCTGAAGGAACTTGTTATTATCTAAAGGCTGGCTGAAGGAACTTGTAATTATCTGGAGACTGGCTTAAGGAACTTGTTATTATCTAGATTCTGGATAAAGGAACTTGTTGTTATCAAGAGACTGGCTGAAGGAACTTGTTATTATCTAGAGACTAGCTGAAGGAACTTGTTATTATCTAGATTCTGGATAAAGGAACTTGTTGTTATCAAGAGACTGGCTTAGGGAACTTGTTATTATCAAGATATAGGCTGATGGAACTTGTTAATATCCAGATATTGGCTGAAGGAACTTCTAATTATCTAGAGATTAGCTGAAGGATTTTTTTTATTGTCTAGAGACTGGACGAATAAACGTGTTATTATCTAGAGACTGGCTTAAGGAACCTGTTATTATCTAGAGACTGGCTTAAGGAACCTGTTATTATCTGGAGACTGGCTGAAGGAACTTGTTATTATCTAGAGACTGGCTGAAGGAACTTGTTATTATCTAGAGACTGGCTGAAGGAACTTGTTATTATCTGGAGACTGGCTTAAGGAACTTGTTATTATCTAGAGACTGGTTGAAGGAACTTGTAATTATCTAGAGACTGGATGAAGGAACTTGTAATTATCTGGAGACTGGCTTAAGGAACTTGTTATTATCTAGAGACTGGCTTAAGGAACTTGTTATTATCAAGAGACTGGCTGAAGGAACTTGTTATTATCAAGATATTGGCTGAAGGAACTTGTTATTATCTAGAGACTAGCTGAAGGAACTTGTTATTATCTAGAGACTAGCTGAAGGAACTTGTTATTATCTAGATTCTGGATAAAGGAACTTGTTGTTATCAAGAGACTGGCTGAAGGAACTTGTTATTATCTAGAGACTAGCTGAAGGAACTTGTTATTATCTAGATTCTGGATAAAGGAACTTGTTGTTATCAAGAGACTGGCTTAGGGAACTTGTTATTATCAAGATATAGGCTGATGGAACTTGTTAATATCCAGATATTGGCTGAAGGAACTTCTAATTATCTAGAGATTAGCTGAAGGAATTTTTTTTATTGTCTAGAGACTGGCTGAATAAACGTGTTATCATCTGGAGACCGGCTAAAGGAATGTGTTCTTAGCTAGAGACTGGCTGAAGGAACTTGTTATTATCTAGAGACTGGCTGAAGGAACCTGTTATTATCTAGAGACTGGCTTAAGGAACCTGTTATTATCTGGAGACTGGCTGAAGGAACTTGTTATTATCTAGAGACTGGCTGAAGGAACTTGTTATTATCTAGAGACTGGCTGAAGGAACCTGTTATTATCTAGAGACTGGCTTAAGGAACCTGTTATTATCTGGAGACTGGCTGAAGGAACTTGTTATTATCTAGAGACTGGCTGAAGGAACTTGTTATTATCTGGAGACTGGCTTAAGGAACTTGTTATTATCTAGAGACTGGTTGAAGGAACTTGTAATTATCTAGAGACTGGCTGAAGGAACTTGTTATTATCTGGAGACTGGCTGAAGGAACTTGTTATTATCTGGAGACTGGCTGAAGGAACTTGTAATTATCTGGAGACTGGCTGAAGGAGTGTGTTATTATCTAGAGACTGGCTGAAGGAACTTGTAATTATCTGGAGACTGGCTGAAGGAACTTGTTATTATCAAGATATAGGCTGATGGAACTTGTTAATATCCAGATATTGGCTGAAGGAACTTCTAATTATCTAGAGATTAGCTGAAGGAATTTTTTTTATTGTCTAGAGACTGGACGAATAAACGTGTTATTATCTAGAGACTGGCTGAAGGAACCTGTTATTATCTAGAGACTGGCTTAAGGAACCTGTTATTATCTGGAGACTGGCTGAAGGAACTTGTTATTATCTAGAGACTGGCTGGAAGGAACTTGTTATTATCTGGAGACTGGCTTAAGGAACTTGTTATTATCTAGAGACTGGTTGAAGGAACTTGTAATTATCTAGAGACTGGCTGAAGGAACTTGTTATTATCTGGAGACTGGCTGAAGGAACTTGTTATTATCTGGAGACTGGCTGAAGGAACTTGTAATTATCTGGAGACTGGCTGAAGGAACGTGTTATTATCTAGATACTGGCTGAAGGAACCTGTTATTATCTAGAGACTGGCTGAAGGAACTTGTTATTATCTAGAGACTGGCTGAAGGAACTTGTTATTATCTAGATACTGGCTGAAGGAACTTGTTATTATCTAAAGGCTGGCTGAAGGAACTTGTAATTATCTGGAGACTGGCTTAAGGAACTTGTTATTATCTAGATTCTGGATAAAGGAACTTGTTGTTATCAAGAGACTGGCTGAAGGAACTTGTTATTATCTAGAGACTAGCTGAAGGAACTTGTTATTATCTAGATTCTGGATAAAGGAACTTGTTGTTATCAAGAGACTGGCTTAGGGAACTTGTTATTATCAAGATATAGGCTGATGGAACTTGTTAATATCCAGATATTGGCTGAAGGAACTTCTAATTATCTAGAGATTAGCTGAAGGATTTTTTTTATTGTCTAGAGACTGGACGAATAAACGTGTTATTATCTAGAGACTGGCTTAAGGAACCTGTTATTATCTAGAGACTGGCTTAAGGAACCTGTTATTATCTGGAGACTGGCTGAAGGAACTTGTTATTATCTAGAGACTGGCTGAAGGAACTTGTTATTATCTAGAGACTGGCTGAAGGAACTTGTTATTATCTGGAGACTGGCTTAAGGAACTTGTTATTATCTAGAGACTGGTTGAAGGAACTTGTAATTATCTAGAGACTGGCTGAAGGAACTTGTTATTATCTGGAGACTGGCTGAAGGAACTTGTTATTATCTGGAGACTGGCTGAAGGAACGTGTTATTATCTAGAGACTGGCTGAAGGAACTTGTAATTATCTGGAGACTGGCTGAAGAAACTTGTAATTATCTAGAGACTGGATGAAGGAACTTGTAATTATCTATAGACTGGCTGAAGGAACTTGTTATTGTCTAGAGACTGGCTGAAGGAACCTGTTATTATCTAGAGACTGGCTGAAGGAACTTGTAATTATCTGGAGACTGGCTGAAGGAACTTGTTATTATCTGGAGACTGGCTGAAGGAACTTGTTATTATCTAGAGACTGGCTGAAGGAACTTGTTATTATCTGGAGACTGGCTGAAGGAACTTGTAATTATCTGGAGACTGGCTGAAGGAACTTGTTATTATCTAGAGACTGGCTGAAGGAACTTGTAATTATCTGGAGACTGGCTGAAGAAACTTGTAATTATCTAGAGACTGGATGAAGGAACTTGTAATTATCTATAGACTGGCTGAAGGAACTTGTTATTGTCTAGAGACTGGCTGAAGGAACCTGTTATTATCTAGAGACTGGCTGAAGGAACTTGTAATTATCTGGAGACTGGCTGAAGGAACTTGTTATTATCTAGAGACTGGCTGAAGGAACTTGTAATTATCTAGAGACTGGCTGAAGGAACTTGTTATTTTCTGGAGACTAGCTGAAGGAACTTGTTATTATCTAGAGACTAGCTGAAGGAACTTGTTATTATCTAGATTCTGGATAAAGGAACTTGTTGTTATCAAGAGACTGGCTGAAGGAACTTGTTATTATCTAGAGACTAGCTGAAGGAACTTGTTATTATCTAGATTCTGGATAAAGGAACTTGTTGTTATCAAGAGACTGGCTTAGGGAACTTGTTATTATCAAGATATAGGCTGATGGAACTTGTTAATATCCAGATATTGGCTGAAGGAACTTCTAATTATCTAGAGATTAGCTGAAGGAATTTTTTTTATTGTCTAGAGACTGGCTGAATAAACGTGTTATCATCTGGAGACCGGCTAAAGGAATGTGTTCTTAGCTAGAGACTGGCTGAAGGAACTTGTTATTATCTAGAGACTGGCTAAAGGAACCTGTTATTATCTAGAGACTGGCTTAAGGAACCTGTTATTATCTGGAGACTGGCTGAAGGAACTTGTTATTATCTAGAGACTGGCTGAAGGAACTTGTTATTATCTAGAGACTGGCTGAAGGAACCTGTTATTATCTAGAGACTGGCTTAAGGAACCTGTTATTATCTGGAGACTGGCTGAAGGAACTTGTTATTATCTAGAGACTGGCTGAAGGAACTTGTTATTATCTGGAGACTGGCTTAAGGAACTTGTTATTATCTAGAGACTGGTTGAAGGAACTTGTAATTATCTAGAGACTGGCTGAAGGAACTTGTTATTATCTGGAGACTGGCTGAAGGAACTTGTTATTATCTGGAGACTGGCTGAAGGAACTTGTAATTATCTGGAGACTGGCTGAAGGAGTGTGTTATTATCTAGAGACTGGCTGAAGGAACTTGTAATTATCTGGAGACTGGCTGAAGGAACTTGTTATTATCAAGATATAGGCTGATGGAACTTGTTAATATCCAGATATTGGCTGAAGGAACTTCTAATTATCTAGAGATTAGCTGAAGGAATTTTTTTTATTGTCTAGAGACTGGACGAATAAACGTGTTATTATCTAGAGACTGGCTGAAGGAACCTGTTATTATCTAGAGACTGGCTTAAGGAACCTGTTATTATCTGGAGACTGGCTGAAGGAACTTGTTATTATCTAGAGACTGGCTGAAGGAACTTGTTATTATCTGGAGACTGGCTTAAGGAACTTGTTATTATCTAGAGACTGGTTGAAGGAACTTGTAATTATCTAGAGACTGGCTGAAGGAACTTGTTATTATCTGGAGACTGGCTGAAGGAACTTGTTATTATCTGGAGACTGGCTGAAGGAACTTGTAATTATCTGGAGACTGGCTGAAGGAACGCGTGTTATTATCTAGATACTGGCTGAAGGAACCTGTTATTATCTAGAGACTGGCTGAAGGAACTTGTTATTATCTAGAGACTGGCTGAAGGAACTTGTTATTATCTAGATACTGGCTGAAGGAACTTGTTATTATCTAAAGGCTGGCTGAAGGAACTTGTAATTATCTGGAGACTGGCTTAAGGAACTTGTTATTATCTAGATTCTGGATAAAGGAACTTGTTGTTATCAATAGACTGGCTGAAGGAACTTGTTATTATCTAGAGACTAGCTGAAGGAACTTGTTATTATCTAGATTCTGGATAAAGGAACTTGTTGTTATCAAGAGACTGGCTTAGGGAACTTGTTATTATCAAGATATAGGCTGATGGAACTTGTTAATATCCAGATATTGGCTGAAGGAACTTCTAATTATCTAGAGATTAGCTGAAGGATTTTTTATTGTCTAGAGACTGGACGAATAAACGTGTTATTATCTAGAGACTGGCTTAAGGAACCTGTTATTATCTAGAGACTGGCTTAAGGAACCTGTTATTATCTGGAGACTGGCTGAAGGAACTTGTTATTATCTAGAGACTGGCTGAAGGAACTTGTTATTATCTAGAGACTGGCTGAAGGAACTTGTTATTATCTGGAGACTGGCTTAAGGAACTTGTTATTATCTAGAGACTGGTTGAAGGAACTTGTAATTATCTAGAGACTGGCTGAAGGAACTTGTTATTATCTGGAGACTGGCTGAAGGAACTTGTTATTATCTGGAGACTGGCTGAAGGAACGTGTTATTATCTAGAGACTGGCTGAAGGAACTTGTAATTATCTGGAGACTGGCTGAAGAAACTTGTAATTATCTAGAGACTGGATGAAGGAACTTGTAATTATCTATAGACTGGCTGAAGGAACTTGTTATTGTCTAGAGACTGGCTGAAGGAACCTGTTATTATCTAGAGACTGGCTGAAGGAACTTGTAATTATCTGGAGACTGGCTGAAGGAACTTGTTATTATCTGGAGACTGGCTGAAGGAACTTGTTATTATCTAGAGACTGGCTGAAGGAACTTGTTATTATCTGGAGACTGGCTGAAGGAACTTGTAATTATCTGGAGACTGGCTGAAGGAACTTGTTATTATCTAGAGACTGGCTGAAGGAACTTGTAATTATCTGGAGACTGGCTGAAGAAACTTGTAATTATCTAGAGACTGGATGAAGGAACTTGTAATTATCTATAGACTGGCTGAAGGAACTTGTTATTGTCTAGAGACTGGCTGAAGGAACCTGTTATTATCTAGAGACTGGCTGAAGGAACTTGTAATTATCTAGAGACTGGCTGAAGGAACTTGTAATTATCTGGAGACTGGCTGAAGAAACTTGTAATTATCTAGAGACTGGATGAAGGAACTTGTAATTATCTATAGACTGGCTGAAGGAACTTGTTATTGTCTAGAGACTGGCTGAAGGAACCTGTTATTATCTAGAGACTGGCTGAAGGAACTTGTAATTATCTGGAGACTGGCTGATGGAACTTGTTATTATCTAGAGACTGGCTGAAGGAACTTGTAATTATCTAGAGACTGGCTGAAGGAACTTGTTATTTTCTGGAGACTGGCTGAAGGAACTTGTAATTATCTGGAGACTGGCTGAAGGAACTTGTAATTATCTGGAGACTGGATGAAGGAACTTGTTATTGTCTAGAGACTGGCTGAAGGAACCTGTTATTATCTAGAGACTGGCTGAAGGAACTTGTATTTATCTAGAGACAGGCTGAAGGAACGTGTTGTTATTGGTGACAAATGAACACTGCCTTTGCATTGAAGAGATTCTTCTGTTCTTTTTAGCCATTTAGTTCTGAAAGTATTGCTTAAAACCCAAAAGTGGTCCTGAAAATTGAATACAACGTCACATATATACAGATATGTGCACCATGTCTTTGTTCTCTCTCTCTTGCTCTTTTGTGTGCGTATCTTGCTAGCCGTCACTCGAATTGCTAGGGGGCTGGCCCACCTGTGGCAAAATGTAGGGTCAATGGCCTTGCACAGCTTCCAGAAAAACTGTTGCTTTCAAACTAGGGATTTCATTTGCTAATTGAGGTGAGACAGTAATTCTGCTCACAGATTATGCGTGTTTGAACTACACATTGAAACATCCAGCCCAAAGCTAGAGGTAAAATAAAGGATTGGTAAATTACCTGTTTTATTTGAGGACATGTGCGCTGAGGTGGAAGGGGCGGGAATATCTGAGGTGCGCCAAAATGCCAATTTCAGTATGCACTGGTGGGGATATTTAAGAGCAACCAAAATCTGGTTTGAGCGGTAACGTGGTTGGTTATGGCGTGGATTTTGACAACGGAAGCGCAGCCTCCATGTAGACTATATGACTATATGTCCAATTTAGAAACATTTAAGTTATTTTCCTTTAACAATTGCTTGTTTTCCGTTTTATTTTATTAAAAAAACAAACCCTTAGTATTCTACCCTTACCCTACTATGATAACATCTGGTTCAACAGGCTAGTGTTCTTCTTATCCTGGCCATGCATTAGCCAAGGAGCCTATCCATAAAGATTTATAAACAGTCTACTGGTGAGGCTTTTCTCTTCATGCTTTTACATTATTCACAATTCACACAGGCCTACCTGCAGTGCATACTCTGATATACGCAATTCACACAGGCCTACCTGCAGTGCATACTCTGCAATTCACACAGGCCTACCTGCAGTGCATACTCTGATATACGCAATTCACACAGGCCTACCTGCAGTGCATACTCTGATATACGCAATTCACACAGGCCTACCTGCAGTGCATACTCCATTATTCACAATTCACACAGGCCTACCTGCAGTGCATACTCCATTATTCACAATTCACACAGGCCTACCTGCAGTGCATACTCCATTCGGCTTGTATCCATCCCCATTTCCAAAGAGCGCCTCGGTTTCCAAAGAAACCCTCCTCCAAACAATATTCAGTCCTATGAGGCCATATCAACGGTAGTCCTAGGCTTTATCTTGCTTATTGAAAACATTCCTCACACATACAATACCCTTTACAGAAGCCTAGGCTTTATCTTGCTTATCGAAAACATGCCTCACACATACAATACCATTTACAGGAGCCTAGTATTTTATATTGAGGAGAAGTGTGACGCGTAAAGATCTATTCTCGTTGAAGCCAATGTCAACACTCCAAACATATTGAGCAAACACAGGACTATATTTACTGTTGCTATCACTCGTTAATTGTAGCCTATGCTACATAATAAACTGTATTCTCAATCCACAACGGACTATAGAGCTACCATTGACCATTGCAATAGTTTTGTTAAAATAGAGCTTTTATTAGTGGTTAAAATTCCGGAGCATTTCTTTAACAACGACAGGTCAGGCAGTACATCGACCAATGGGGATGAGCAATCCTCTCTGCTTCATCTTCCATCACGATTAAGTGTAGATACGTTTCAGATCTCCCTCAGGTATTTGGACAAACTTTCAATAGGGCCTGTCTTTCTTCAACTTTCAATAGGGCCTGTCTTTCCTCAACTTTGGATAGGGCCTGTCTTTCTTCAACATTCGATAGGGCCTGTCTTTCTTCAACATTCGATAGGGCCTGTCTTTCTTCAACCTTCAATAGGGCCTGTCTTTCTTCAACCCGATAGGGCCTGTCTTTCTTCAACCTTCGATAGGGCCTGTCTTTCTTCAACCTTCAATAGGGCCTGTCTTTCTTCAACCTTCAATAGGGCCTGTCTTTCTTCAACCTTCAATAGGGCCTGTCTTTCTTCAACCTTCAATAGGGCCTGTCTTTCTTCAATCTTCAATAGAGCCTGTCTTTCTTCAACCTTCAATAGGGCCTGTCTTTCCTCAACCTTCAATAGGGCCTGTCTTTTCTCAACCTTCAATAGGGCCTGTCTTTCCTATGCTATAGAGGTCTATATTCTATACTATAGAGGTCTATATTCTATGCTATAGAGGTCTATATTCTGTACTATATAGGTCTATATTCTATACTATAGAGGTCTATATTCTATGCTATAGAGGTCTATATTCTATACTATAGAGGTCTATATTCTATACTATAGAGGTCTATATTCTATGCTATAGAGGTCTATATTCTGTACAATATAGGTCTATATTCTATACTATAGAGGTCTATATTCTGTACTATATAGGTCTATATTCTATACCTTAGAGGTCTATATTCTATGCTATAGAGGTCTATATTCTGTACTATACAGGTCTATATTCAATGCTATAGAGGTCTATATTCTGTACTATATAGTTCTATATTCTATACTATAGAGGTCTATATTCTGTACTATATAGTTCTATATTCTATACTATAGAGGTCTATATTCTATACTATAGAGGTCTATATTCTGTACTATACAGGTCTATATTCTATACTATACAGGGGTATATTCTGTACTATACATGTATATATTCTATACTATACAGGTCTATATTCTATACTATACGGGTCTATATTCTATACTATACGGGTCTATATTCTATTCTATACAGGTCTATATTCTGTACTATATAGGTCTATATTCTATACCTTAGAGGTCTATATTCTATGCTATAGAGGTCTATATTCTGTACTATACAGGTCTATATTCTATGCTATAGAGGTCTATATTCTGTACTATATAGTTCTATATTCTATACTATAGAGGTCTATATTCTGTACTATATAGTTCTATATTCTATACTATAGAGGTCTATATTCTATACTATAGAGGTCTATATTCTGTACTGTACATATCTATATTCTGTACTATATAGGTCTATATTCTATACTATACAGGTCTATATTCTGTACTATATAGTTCTATATTCTATACTATAGAGGTCTATATTCTGTACTATATAGTTCTATATTCTATACTATAGAGGTCTATATTCTATACTATAGAGGTCTATATTCTGTACTGTACATATCTATATTCTGTACTATATAGGTCTATATTCTATACTATACAGGTCTATATTATATGCTATAGAGGTCTATATTCTGTACTATATAGGTCTATATTCTATACTATAGAGGTCTATATTCTGTACTATACAGGTCTATATTCTATACTATAGAGGTCTATATTATGTACTATATAGGTCTCTATTCTATACTATAGAGGTCTATATTCTATACTATACAGGGGTATATTCTGTACTATACATGTATATATTCTATACTATACAGGTCTATATTCTATACTATACGGGTCTATATTCTATACTATACGGGTCTATATTCTATTCTATACAGGTCTATATTCTATACTATACAGGTCTATATTATATGCTATAGAGGTCTATATTCTGTACTATAGAGGTCTATATTCTGTACTATACAGGTCTATATTCTATACTATAGAGGTCTATATTATGTACTATATAGGTCTCTATTCTATACTATAGAGGTCTATATTCTATACTATACAGGGGTATATTCTGTACTATACATGTATATATTCTATACTATATAGGTCTCTATTCTATACTATAGAGGTCTATATTCTGTACTATACAGGTCTATATTCTATACTATACAGGGGTATATTCTGTACTATACATGTACATGTATATATTCTATACTATACAGGTCTATATTCTATACTATACGGGTCTATATTCTATACTATACGGGTCTATATTCTATACTATACGGGTCTATATTCTATTCTATACAGGTCTATATTCTATACTATATAGGTCTATATTCTATACAGGTCTATATTCTTTACTGTGTGCAGTAGAAGGGGAAACAGTGACCACCGTATGAACGACAGTGTTCCCCCGGAATACCTCGTCCTCTGACAACAGCTCTGCCCTTTAAGGACTACACCACACTAAAAATCTGCGTCACAAATGGCACCCCTATTCCCATTATAGTGCAATACTTTTGGCCCATAGGGCTTTGGTCAAAAGTAGTGCACTACATATGGAGTAGGGGACCATTTGGGCCAGAGCCTGATGCAGACAAGCCCTCAAGTGGAGGGAGATATCTCTATATTTAATTGGCCTGACGCACTGCATTTTTTTTATTTAAAGAGGGGTGTAGGGGGGAGGGAAGCGAGGAGGGACACAGTGACGTGGGGGGGAGAGAGAGCAAGGGAGATATAAGGGGGAGGGAGGAAGAGAGAGAAACAGAGAGAGAGAGAGAGAATAACCCACATATAGCGGTGTGTCTTGCAGTAGCATAATGCTAACACAATGTCATTATGACAGGCTCTTAGACTGATAGGCTAATTAGTTTGTGGTGGTTGTTGAACTGCTGGATACAGTAGTGTACATATGTGGTCATTATTAATCTCGATGAGGGAAGGAATGAGTGCAGTGTTGAAGAACATAGGTGTCTCATTGTCATGATTCTGTATGGTGAGAGGAGGGGATATTTATTTTACCTTTGCCTAACTAGGCAAGTCAGTTAAGAACAAATTCTTATTTTCAATGACGGCCTACCGGGGGACAGTGGGTTAACTGCCTTGTTCGGGGGGCAGAACGACCGATTTGTACCTTGTCAGCTCGAGGATTCAATCTTACAACTTTTCGGTTACTAGTCCAACGCTCTAACCACTAGGCTACCTGCTGCCCCCTGTGGTGTAACTGGAAATATGTATATTCATTCATCATCCATTCAAGTTAAAAGAACTGAAATACATTTGTCAAATACTTTCAGAGCCTTCAGGCAGTATTCACACCCTTTTGACTTTTTCCATATTTCCTTGTTGTTACACGCACGCACGCACGCACACACACACACACACACACACACACACACACACACACACACACACACACACACACACACACACACAGAGAGAGAGAGAGAACGGCCTACATTTAAAGTGGATACAATTTAGATGTTGTGTCACTGATCAACACACAATAGCCCATAATGTCAAAGTGGAAATTATGTTTATTGAACATTTGAGAAATTTATCAAATGTAAAACTGAAATGTCAATAAGTATTCAAACCCCTTTGTTATGGCAAGCCTAAATAAGTTCAGGAGTAATACATCGCATAACCAGTTGCATGGACTCATTTCGTGTTCGGAATAGTGTTTAACGTGAATTTTGAATGACTACCTCATCTCTGTATCCCACACATACAATAATTATATATGTAAGGTCCCTCAATCGAGTAGTGAATTTCAAGCACAGATTCAACCATATAGACCAGGGACGCTTTTTCAAATGCCTCGCGAAGAAGGGCAATGATAAGCAGACGTTGAATATCCCTTTGAGCATGGTGAAGTTATTAATTCGACTTTGGATGGTGTAGCAACACACCCAGTCACTACAAATATGCAGGCGTCCTTCCTAACTCAGTTGCCGGAGAGGAAGGAAACCACTCTGGGATTTCACCATGAGACCAAAAACAGTTACAGAGTTTAATGGCTGTGAGAGGAGAAAACTGAGGATGGATCAACAACATTGTAGTTACTCCACAATACTAACCTAAATGACAGAGTGAAAAGAAGGAAGCCTGTACAGAATACAAATATTCCAAAACATTCATCCTGTTGGCAATAAGGCACTAAAGTAATACTGCAAAACATGTTGCTAAGGAATGAACTTTTCGTGTCTATTTAAATCTGTTTAATCCATTTTGAATTCAGGTTGTAACACAACAAAATGTGGAATAAGTCAAGGGGTATGAATACTTTCTGAAGGCACTGTGGCACTTGCAAGAGAATATGAAATATGTAGCCATATGGGAAGTGACTAGTAAGACAATGTACATTGTTTGATTAATATTTCATTAATAATGGAGGGAAGTGTACGACTGGCTAGACGGATCACATTTCTATCACACACACTCACACGCACACACACACACACACACACACACACACAGAGACACACACACACACACACACACACACACACACACACACACACACACACACACACACACACACACACACACACACACACACACACACACACACACACACACACACACACACACACACACACAGAGAGAGAGAGAGAGAGAACACAGCGATGCATCAACCTGTGAGTAACAGTGTCACATTGTATAGTAAGCAGCCTGTTTTTAATCACCACAGGATATACAGCACTATGTGTTCTCTGTGGTTCTCTGGCTGCGTCCCAAATACTAACCTATTCCCAATATAGTGCACTATAGTGCCTGGGGCCCCTGGTTGAAAGTAGTGCGCTATGTAGGGTACGGGGTGCCATTTGGGACGTGGCCTCTGTCTTTGTATTGGCGCTTCAATGGAACCTATTCATCATGAGGATATTAGTGCTGGTTCATATCACACTGACAGAGACCTGACTCCCCACGGAGGAGGGAGAGAGAGATATGGATACAAAGAGACAGAGAGGGAAGGGGGGATGGAAACAGGGAATGAGACAGGGAGGGAAGGAGGGAGGGAGGGAGGGAGGGAGGGAGGGAGGAGGGAGGGAGGGAGGAGGGAGGGAGGGAGGGAGGGAGGGAGGGAGAGAGAGAGATAAAGTTTAGTCACCTGAGCAGATGGTTGAATGTTATTAAAAGGACCTTAGAGAACATTCTATCGATCGACGATCAAAGTTGGAGTGTCTCAAAGTTGCCCTCTGACCTGCTGTCTACATACGAGAGTGAACACAGTGCCGGTTATAACAAATAGCGGAGGAAAGACAACTGATTTGCTCTGACGTAAGTTGACGCACTGTGCATGACATATTCTCCATTATTCACCTGAGTGGCCAGAGATGTACTGCAGCGTTCACAGTTTACCCACTCAGCTGCTGTAGAGAATCCCATGGGACACCCTTGTTTCCTATAACACTACAGTTGACTAAAGCCACTATGTCATAGAGCAGTAGAGATAGAGATCAATTAAGATGTTGTAGACTAGAGATTTTTTTTTTTTTTAAATGTATTTTATATTTCACCTTTATTTAACCAGGTAGTTCTATATGATGTCATAATACACCTTTATTTAACCAGGTAGTTCTATATGATGTCATAATACACCTTTATTTAACCAGGTAGTTCTATATGATGTCATAATACACCTTTATTTAACCAGGTAGTTCTATATGATGTCATAATACACCTTTATTTAACCAGGTAGTTCTATATGATGTCATAATACAGGGAGGCCAGTTGAGAACAAGTTCTCATTTACAACTGCGACCTGGCCAAGATGAAGAAACAAAAAATAACAACACAGAGTTACACGTAAACAAACGTAAAGTCAATAACACAATAAAAACATTCAAAACATCTACGTACAGTGTGTGCAAATGTAGAAGAGTAGGGAGGTAAGGCAATAAATAGGCCATAGAGGTGAAACGATTACAATTTATCATTAAAAGTGGAGTGATAGATGATGATGTGTAAGTAGAGATACTGGAGTGCAAAAGACCAAGAGGGTAAGTAATAATGTGGGGATGAGGTAGATGGGTGTGCTATTTACAGATGGGCTATGTACAGGTACAGTGATCGGTAAGCTGCTCTGACAGCTGATGCTTAAAGTTAGAGAGGGAGATATAAGACTCCAGCTTTAGTGATTTTTGCAATTTGTTTCAGTCATTGGCAGCAGAGAACTGGAAGGAAAGGCGGCCAAAGGAAGTGTTGGCTTTGGGGATGAGCAGTGAAATATACCTGCTGGAGCGGCGTGCTACGGGTGGGTGTTGCTATGGTGACCAGTGAGCTGAGATAAGAGAGATGTAATAGAGATGTATTGAGATGTTATACACTAGAGATCAGTAGAGATTAATATAGATGTATTGAGCTGTTGTAGAATATAGATCAGTAGAGATTGAGATGTAGAATAGAGATCAGTAGAGATAGAGATGTTGTAGAATAGAGATCAGTAGAGATAGAGATGTTGTAGAATAGAGATCAGTAGAGATAGAGATGTTGTAAACTAGAGATCAGTAGAGATAGAGATGTTGTAGAATAGAGATCAGTAGAGATAGAGATGTTGTAGAATAGAGATCAGTAGAGATAGAGATGTTGTAAACTAGAGATCAGTAGAGATAGAGATGTTGTAGAATAGAGATCAGTAGAGATAGAAATGTTGTAGAATAGAGATCAGTAGAGATAGAGATGTTGTTGAATAGAGATCAGTAGAGATAGAGATGTTGTAGAATAGAGATCAGTAGAGATAGAGATGTTGTAGAATAGAGATCAGTAGAGATAGAGATGTTGTAAACTAGAGATCAGTAGAGATAGAGATGTTGTAGAATAGAGATCAGTAGAGATAGAGATGTTGTAGAATAGAGATCAGTAGAGATAGAGATGTTGTAAACTAGAGATCAGTAGAGATAGAGATGTTGTAGAATAGAGATCAGTAGAGATATAGATGTTGTAAACTAGAGATCAGTAGAGATAGAGATGTTGTAGAATAGAGATCAGTAGAGATAGAGATGTTGTAGAATAGAGATCAGTAGAGATAGAGATGTTGTAGAATAGAGATCAATAGAGATAGAGATGTTGTAAACTAGAGATCCGTAGAGATAGAGATGTTGTAGAATAGAGATCAGTAGAGATTGACATGTAGAATAGAGATCAATAGAGATAGAGATGTTGTAAACTAGAGATCCGTAGAGATAGAGATGTTGTAGAATAGAGATCAGTAGAGATAGAAATGTTGTAGAATAGAGATCAGTAGAGATAGAGATGTTGTAGAATAGAGATCAGTAGAGATAGAGATGTTGTAAACTAGAGATCAGTAGAGATAGAGATGTTGTAGAATAGAGATCAGTAGAGATAGAGATGTTGTAGAATAGAGATCAGTAGAGATAGAGATGTTGTAGAATAGAGATCAGTAGAGATAGAGATGTTGTAAACTAGAGATCAGTAGAGATAGAGATGTTGTAGAATAGAGATCAGTAGAGATAGAGATGTTGTAGAATAGAGATCAGTAGAGATAGAGATGTTGTAAACTAGAGATCAGTAGAGATAGAGATGTTGTAGAATAGAGATCAGTAGAGATAGAGATGTTGTAAACTAGAGATCCGTAGAGATAGAGATGTTGTAGAATAGAGATCAGTAGAGATAGAGATGTAAACTAGAGATCCGTAGAGATGTATAGAGATGTATTGAGATGTTGTAGACTAGAGATCAGATCCTGTAAGACAATGTAGCATGACAAACAAACTGGAAGAGCTTGAGTCCTCTTGCCACCCTCCTCATTTCCTCCTCTCCTCTCTTCTCCTCCTCTCATCTCCTCCTCCTCTCCTATCCCCTCCTACCCTCCTCTCCTCCTCTCATCTCCTCCTCCTCTCCTATCCCCCCTCCTACCCTCCTCTCATTCTCTCCTCTCTTCTCTCCTCCTCCTCTCCTCCTCCTCATCTCCTCCTCCTCTCCTACCCCCCCTCCTACCCTCCTCTCTCTCCTCCTCTCTCTTCTCCTCCTCTTCTCCTCCTCTCATCTCCCTCCTCCTCCTCTCCTACCACCCCCCTCCTACCCTCCTCTCCTCCTCTCCTCTCTTCTCCTCCTCCTCTCCTCCTCTCATCTCCTCCTCTCCTACCACCCCCCTCCTACCCTCCTCTCCTCCTCTCATCTCCTCCTCCTCTCCTACCACCCCCCCTCCTACCTCCTCCTCTCCTCCTCTCCTCTCTTCTCCTCCTCCTCTCTTCCTCTCATCTCATCTCCTCCTTTCCTACCACCCCCCCTCCTACCCTCCTCTCCTCCTCTCCTCTCTTCTCCTCCTCCTCTCTTCCTCTCATCTCATCTCCTCCTTTCCTACTACCCCCCCCTCCTACCCTCCTCTCCTCTCTTCTCCTCCTCCTCTTCTCCTCTCATCTCCTCCTCCCCTCCTCCTCCTTTTCCTCCTGTTACAGTCTGTAAAATTGACAGATGCCTCGCTCGTTATCTGAAAGAGGAGAGAGGAGAGAGGAGGGGGGGGGAGAGAGAATAGAGAGATTGAATTGGAGAGCATTACATGTGTTATTTAGCACAACAAAACAAACAGGGCAAAAAAGTCTGAGTCACTGTCTGAACAAATAGGTGTCTGGTAAATAGTGTGCTGAACTACAGGGAAGAAATTTGGAGAGTTGTCCCCCCTCTTTTTCTACTGTACCTCAGTGATTCCTAAGAAGGAATGATATCCAGTTATCCGTGTGTACTTGTGTTATTTCATTAAAGTGACTCTGTCTCAGATGTTAAACCATATAATGTTGTCTCTGCTGCCCGCACGGAAAGCGGTACCGGTGCGCCAAGTCTGGCACCAACAGGCTCTTTGAACAGCTTCTACCCCCCCAAGCAATAAGACTGATCAATAGCTACACCGACTATCTGACTTAACCTTGTGTCTTCATTGACATTTTCTATCTATTTTTTGTCTCTACACACTCAAAGGGCCCTACACACTCACAGGGCCCTACTCACTCACAGGGCCCTACACACTCACAGGGCCCTACTCACTCACAGGGCCCTACACACTCACAGGGCCCTACTCACTCACAGGGCCCTATACACTCACAGGGCCCTACTCACTCACAGGGCCCTATACACTCACAGGGCCCTACACACTCACAGGGTCCTATACACTCACAGGGCCCTACACACTCACAGGGCCCTACACACACTGTCACTACAAAACACACACACACACACTGTCACTACAAAACACACACACACTGTCACTACAAAACACACACACACACTGTCACTACAAAACACACACACTGTCACTACAAAACACACACACACTGTCACTACAAAACACACACACACACACACTATCACTCTAACACACACACACACACACTATCACTCTAACACACACACACACTCCATCATCTGATCGCTAAAACATAATATACGCATACATGTATAATGACTCTACACACACACACACACACACACACACACACACACACACACACACACACACACACACACACACACACACACACACACACACACACACACACACACACACACACACACACACACACACACATACAAGCTGCTGCTACTCTGTTTATCCTATATCCTGTTGCCTGATCACCTTCCCCCTATACATATCTACCTCCATCACTCCAATATCCCTGCACATTGTTAATATGGTACTGGAACTGACCCTGTATATAGTCACCTTACCCCTATACATATCTACCTCCATCACTCCAGTATCCCTGCACATTGTTAATATGGCACTGGAACTGACCCTGTATATAGTCACCTTACCCCTATACATATCTACCTCCATCACGCCAGTATCCCTGCACATTGTTAATATGGTACTGGAACTGACCCTGTATATAGTCACCTTACCCCTATACATATCTACCTCCATCACTCCAGTATCCCTGCACATTGTTAATATGGTACTGGAACTGACCCTGTATATAGTATGGTATTAACTGACCCTGTATATAGTATGGTATTAACTGACCCTGTATATAGTATGGTATTAACTGACCCTGTATATAGTATGGTATTAACCTGACCCTGTATATAGTATGGTACTAACCTGACCCTGTATATAGTATGGCATTAACTGACCCTGTATATAGTATGGTATTAACTGACCCTGTATATAGTATGGTATTAACTGACCCTGTATATAGTATAGTATTAACTAGTATGATAGGTGATAGTATGGTATATCTCACTGGTCACCCCCAAAGCCAATTCCTCCTTTGGCCGCCTTTCCTTCCAGTTCTCTGCTGCCAATGACTGGAACAAACTACAAAAATCACTGAAACTGGAGACACTTATCTCCCTCACTAGCTTTAAGAACCAGCTGTCAGAGCAGCTCACAGATCACTGCACCTGTACATAGCCCAACCAACTACTTCATCCCCTACCGTAGTCATTTATTTATCTTGCACCCCAGTATTTTTACTTTGCACATTCATCTACTGCACATTTACCATTCCAGTGTTTAATTGCTATACTGTAGTTACTTTGCCACCATGGCCTATTTATTGCCTTATGTTCCTTATCCTACCTCATTTGCACACATTGTATATAGATTAGTTTTTTTCCTACTGTATTATTGACTGTATGTTTTGTTTTACTCCATGTGTAACTCTGTGTTGTTGTATGTGTCGAACTGCTTTGCTTTATCTTGGCCAGGTCGCAGTTGTAACTGAGAACTTGTTCTCAACTTGTCTACCTAGTTAAATAAAGGGGAAATAAATAAATACAATTAACTGAGCATGTATGTAGTATGGTATTAACTGAGACTGTATGTAGTATGGTATTAACTGAGCCTGTATGTAGTATGGTATTAACTGACCCTGTATATAGTATGGTATTAACTGACCCTGTATATAGTATGGTATTAACTGACCCTGTATATAGTATGGTATTAACTGAGACTGTATGTAGTATGGTATTAACTGAGCCTGTATGTAGTATGGTATTAACTGACCCTGTATATAGTATGGTATTAACTGAGCCTGTATGTAGTATGGTATTAACTGACCCTGTATATAGTATGGTATTAACTGAGCCTGTATGTAGTATGGTATTAACTGAGCCTGTATATAGTATAGTATTAACTGAGCCTGTATATAGTATGGTATTAACTGAGCCTGTATGTAGTATGGTATTAACTGACCCTGTATATAGTATGGTATTAACTGACCCTGTATATAGTATGGTATTAACTGAGCCTGTATATAGTATGGTATTAACTGACCCTGTATATAGTATGGTATTAACTGACCCTGTATATAGTATGGTATTAACTGAGCCTGTATATAGTATGGTATTAACTGACCCTGTATATAGTATGGTATTAACTGAGCCTGTATATAGTATGGTATTAACTGAGCCTGTATATAGTATGGTATTAACTGAGCCTGTATATAGTATGGTATTAACTGAGCCTGTATATAGTATGGTATTAACTGAGCCTGTATGTAGTATGGTATTATCTGACCCTGTATATAGTATGGTATTAACTGAGCCTGTATGTAGTATGGTATTATCTGACCCTGTATGTAGTATGGTATTAACTGATCCTGTATATAGTATGGTATTAACTGACTACCCTGTATATAGTATGGTATTAACTGAGCCTGTATATAGTATGGTATTAACTGACCCTGTATATAGTATGGTATTAACTGAGCCTGTATATAGTATGGTATTAACTGACCCTGTATATAGTATGGTATTAACTGAGCCTGTATGTAGTATGGTATTAACTGAGCCTGTATATAGTATGGTATTAACTGACCCTGTATATAGTATGGTATTAACTGACCCTGTATATAGTATGGTATTAACTGACCCTGTATATAGTATGGTATTAACTGAGCCTGTATGTAGTATGGTATTAACTGAGCCTGTATGTAGTATGGTATTAACTGACCCTGTATATAGTATGGTATTAACTGACCCTGTATATAGTATGGTATTAACCTGACCCTGTATATAGTATGGTATTGATCTGACCCTATATATAGTATGGTATTAACTGAGCCTGTATATAGTATGGTATTAACTGAGCCTGTATATAGTATGCTTACTTACTGTGTTCTTCATATGTCTTCTTTTTTCTCCTGTGTTGTTTTCCAGTACGTTGTTGGGTTTTGAGTTTGCAAGAAAAGTATTTCACTGTACTTGTGCATGTGACATTATAACTTGAAACTTAAAACTACAACTTTTCTGCTTGGCTGTGTGCTGCTCACCAGTCACTAGTCTGTAGCTGTGTGCTGCTCACCAGTCACTAGTCTGTAGTGGTGCTCACCAGTCACTAGTCTGTAGTCTGTGTGCTGCTCACCAGTCACTAGTCTGTAGCTGTGTGCTGCTCACCAGTCACTAGTCTGTAGCTGTGTGCTGCTCACCAGTCACTAGTCTGTAGTGGTGCTCACCAGTCACTAGTCTGTAGTCTGTGTGCTGCTCACCAGTCACTAGTCTGTAGTGGTGCTCACCAGTCACTAGTCTGTAGCTGTGTGCTGCTCACCAGTCACTAGTCTGTAGCTGTGTGCTGCTCACCAGTCACTAGTCTGTAGCTGTGTGCTGCTCACCAGTCACTAGTCTGTAGTCTGTGTGCTGCTCACCAGTCACTAGTTTTTCCCTTAAAAATGAATGTGTAGATGCTCTTTGTGAGGTGATTAATTGTGTATGCGTATGCTCTGCTGTTTTCATTGGAAGTAAGTTGAACACAAACCTGACTTCCCTGTTCTGTTGATCTTCTGAGGTGTATTCACACGGAACCAAACGGGCTGAACGGGGAGGCGCTAACCAGAACTTGGCCAATAAGAAAGACTATTTTTCGCTGCCAGTTTTGTGACTGGGTTTTCTACGGCTTGACACTAATGAATATAACCCTGGGTTGTATTTCACGTGCGCTTTCAGTACGTCATGTGTCTTCTATTCTTTCTGTAGAGCTGACAGCTATAGGTCTATGAGAGAATGATAAATACGCTGTGCTCAGCCCTTTTTTCCTCAGTGTTTTGCCAATATAATCATTCTCACTTGTACTCTATTGACAAGTGGGGAGAGGACTAGATGAACCTTTAATGTTAAATCAAAGGGAGAACATCTAAGTGGTTCTTCTTACTCTAGTTGCTATTGATTTTTTCATTCTCCCTTTTCTTCATTTTTCTCCATCATTTGAGCTACAATCCACCTTTGTTAAAACCCTCAGTATAGCTGGCTGTGTCACTATGAGATACAATACTTCCAGTCAATTCAGGAAGTACACTAACATTCCAATTCCAACTCTCTTCAATGCTTTTCAATTAGGAACATGTGGAATTGGATTTGGAATTTAGTTTTACTTTCGGGAATTGACTGGAATTTAAATGGGATTGACTCCAACCCTGTCTCGTGTCTCCTCAATGTTTTACAGTCAATCAAAGCACAACCCAGTCCTCTCCAAGTCCTCTCCCAGTCCTCTTCCAGTCCTCTCCCAGTCCTCTCCCAGTCCTCTCCAAGTCCTCTCCCAGTCCTCTCCAAGTCCTCTCCCAGTCCTCTCCAAGTCCTCTTCCAGTCCTCTTCCAGTCCTCTCCCAGTCCTTTCCCAGTCCTCTCCAAGTCCTCTCCCAGTCTTCTCCCAGTCTTCTCCCAGTCCTGTCCCAGTCTTCTCCCAGTCCTCTCCCAGTCCTCTCCCAGTCTTCACCCAGTCCTCTCCAAGTCCTCTCCAAGTCCTCTCCCAGTCCTCTCCCAGTCCTCTCCAAGTCCTCTCCCAGTCTTCTCCCAGTTTTCTCCCAGTCTTCTCCCAGTCCTCTCCCAGTCCTCTTCAAGTCTTCTCCCATTCCTCTCCCAGTCCTCTTCAAGTCTTCTCCCAGTCCTCTCCAAGACCTCTCCCATTCCTCTCCCAGTCTTCTCCCAGTCCTCTCCCAGTCCTCTCCAAGTCTTCTCCCAGTCCTCTCCCAGTCTTCTCCCAGTCCTCTCCCAGTCCTCTCCAAGTCTTCTCCCAGTCCTCTCCCAGTCTTCTCCCAGTCCTCTCCCAGTCTTCTCCCAGTCCTCTCCCAGTCCTCTCTCTCTACATAAATAACCTTTGCTAACCCACACTATTACCTGTTATTGTCTCCTCTCCACAGTCTTCTCCTCTCCACTGTTATACTGTCAAATGTATTCAGATGGGTACCTGCTATTTAACTAAGTAGTTATTAACTAAAGGGATTGCAAAACAATATATATACATTACCCAGAAATGTTCCATACGCACAAAAAAACTTTTTCTCTCAAATGTTGTGCATCCCTGTTAGTGAGCATTTCTCCTTTGCCAAGATAATCCATCCACCTGACAGCTGTGGCATATCAAGAAGCTGATTAAACAGCGTGATCATTACAGAAATGCACCTTGTGCTGGAGGGGGTGATTTTGTGGGGAACAACTCATTCTGATTGGCTGGGCCTGGCTTCCCAGTGGGTGGGCTATGCCCTCCCAAGCCCATTTTCACACGTTCTTATATGAACTGTAACTGAAATGGTTTCATGTTGAGTTTATATTGTTGTTCAGTATGAATGTAAACAAACACTGTATAGCTTCCAAACATGGATTAAACTATAGTTTTGAGATCATGGGTGGTCATTCTTTGCATCCATAGCTTTGTCTATGACATTTCCCCCAGCCCCATAACTCAGCTGCTTACCAAAACAGTGGCAGGATGACCTCTTTGTTATTGTTTGAACTTCAGATTGCCTCTTTAAATAAAGTTAGATTTTTCTTGATGTAATCCTTTCGGGCGTTAGTCCTAACCCTCCAACTACACTGTTCTAATCCCCATTAATGTTGTCCTCTCCCCTGGTCCTCTAGAATCAGGATATTTCAGATGAAGTTTTGTACATTTCCACATTGATGTCACATGCTGTCTCCTCTATCCTAGATTCCGCCTTCATGATGGTCAACACGTCAGGACGTTTCGCTGGTCA
This sequence comes from Brachymystax lenok tsinlingensis, assembly GCA_030435695.1. Taxonomy (NCBI): domain Eukaryota; kingdom Metazoa; phylum Chordata; class Actinopteri; order Salmoniformes; family Salmonidae; genus Brachymystax; species Brachymystax lenok. The sequence continues at coordinate 44,039,539 of CM059788.1, forward strand.
GAAGGCCCTCCTCCTGACCCCCCAGCTGAAGGAGAATGACACCCACTGCGTAATCTTCGAGTACTTCCTGTCTGGGCGCGAAGGGGCGGGACCGGGGCAGCTCAACGTGTACATCAGAGAGAACAACAGTCCCCTGGGCATGCCCGTCTGGAACGTGTCTGGGCCAGCTACTAGAACTTGGGGACAGGTAGAACTGGCCATCTCTACCTACTGGCCCAACTTCTATCAGGTGAGAAGGTTTCACCATACCACACCTTACCACACCATACCTTACCACACCATACCATACCTTACCATACCTTACCACACCACACCATACCATACCTTACCATACCATACCACACCACACCATACCATACCTTACCACACCATACCATACCATACCACACCACACCATACCATACCACACCATACCATACCACACCACACCATACCATACCTTACCATACCATACCACACCACACCATACCATACCTTACCACACCATACCATACCACACCACACCATACCATACCATACCTTACCACACCATACCATACCATACCACACCACACCATACCATACCACACCATACCATACCACACCACACCATACCATACCTTACCATACCATACCACACCACACCACACCATACCATACCTTACCATACCATACCACACCACACCATACCATACCTTACCATACCATACCACACCACACCATACCATACCTTACCACACCATACCATACCACACCACACCATACCATACCACACCACACCATACCATACCATACCACACCACACCATACCATACCTTACCATACCTTACCACACCACACCATACCATACCTTACCATACCTTACCACACCACACCATACCATACCTTACCATACCATACCACACCACACCATACCATACCTTACCACACCATACCATACCATACCATACCATACCATACCATACCTTACCACACCATACCTTACCACACCATACCTTACCACACCATACCATACCTTACCATACCTTACCACACCACACCACACCACACCATACCATACCTTACCTTGCCTTACCATACCATACCATACCTTACCATACAGTACCTTACCATACAGTACCTTATCATACCTTACCATACAGTACCTTATCATACCATACCATACCTTACCTTGCCTTACCACACCATACCATACCTTACCATACAGTACCTTACCATACAGTACCTTACCATACAGTACCTTACCATACAGTACCTTATCATACCTTACCATACAGCACCCACCTTACAGTACCTTATCATACCTTACCATACAGTACTTACCATACAGTACCTTATCATACCTTACCATACAGTACCTTACCATACAGTACCTTATCATACCTTACCATACAGTACCTTACCATACAGTACTTATCATACCTACCATACAGTACCTTACCATACAGTACCTTATCATACCTTACCATACAGTACCTTACCATACAGTACCTTATCATACCTTACCATACAGTACCTTACCATACAGTACCTTATCATACCTTACCATACAGTACCTTACCATACAGTACCTTACCATACAGTACCTTACCATACAGTACCTTATCATACCTTACCATACAGTACCTTACCTTACAGTACCTTATCATACCTTACCATACAGTACCTTACCATACAGTACCTTATCATACCTTACCATACAGTACTCCTTACCATACAGTACCTTATCATACCTTACCATACAGTACCTTACCATACAGTACCTTATCATACCTTACCATACAGTACCTTACCATACAGTACCTTATCATACCTTACCATACAGTACCTTACCATACAGTACCTTATCATACCTTACCATACAGTACCTTACCTTACAGTACCTTATCATACCTTACCATACAGTACCTTACCATACAGTACCTTATCATACCTTACCATACAGTACCTTACCATACAGTACCTTATCATACCTTACCATACAGTACCTTACCATACAGTACCTTATCATACCTTACCATACAGTACCTTACCATACAGTACCTTATCATACCTTACCATACAGTACCTTACCATACAGTACCTTATCATACCTTACCATACAGTACCTTACCATACAGTGCCTTACCATACCTTACCATACAGTACCTTACCTTACAGTACCTTATCATACCTTACCATACAGTACCTTACCATACAGTACCTTACCTTACCATACAGTACCTTATCATACCTTACCATACAGTACCTTATCATACAGTACCTTACCTTACCATACAGTACCTTACCTTACAGTACCTTATCATACCTTACCATACAGTACCTTACCATACAGTACCTTATCATACCTTACCATACAGTACCTTACCATACAGTACCTTATCATACCTTACCATACAGTACCTTACCATACAGTACCTTACCATACCTTACCATACAGTACCTTACCTTACAGTACCTTATCATACCTTACCATACAGTACCTTACCATACAGTACCTTACCTTACCATACAGTACCTTATCATACCTTACCATACAGGACCTTACCATACAGTACCTTACCTTACCATACAGTACCTTATCATACCTTACCATACAGGACCTTACCATACAGGACCTTACCATACAGTACCTTACCATACCTTACCATACAATACCTTACCTTACCATACAGTACCTTACCATACCTTACCATACATTACCTTACCTTACCATACAGTACCTTACCATACCTTACCATACAATACCTTACCATACCTTACCATACATTACCTTACCTTACCATACAATACCTTACCATACAGTACCTTACCATACCTTACCATACAATACCTTACCTTACCATACAGTACCTTACCATACAGTACCTTACCATACCTTACCATACATTACCTTACATACAGTACCTTACCAAACCATACCTTACCACACCATACAGTACCTTTTTGAAATTGTATGAAATTACTTATCAAAATAACATTTTAATTAAGATTTGTATGGTTTAGGGCCGAACCAGCACTGATACAACACTGCCTCTTACCCGTGACTGTATTCATGACACAACACTGCCTCTTACCTGTGACTGTATTCATGATACAACACTGCCTCTTACCTGTGACTGTATTCATGATACAACAACACTGCCTCTTACCTGTGACTGTATTCATGATACAACACTGCCTCTCACCTGTGACTGTATTCATGACACAACACTGCCTCTTACCCGTGACTGTATTCATGACACAACACTGCCTCTTACCCGTGACTGTATTCATGATACAACACTGCCTCTTACCTGTGACTGTATTCATGATACAACACTGCCTCTTACCTGTGACTGTATTCATGATACAACAACACTGCCTCTTACCTGTGACTGTATTCATGATACAACAACACTGCCTCTTACCCGTGACTGTATTCATGACACAACACTGCCTCTTACCTGTGACTGTATTCATGATACAACAACACTGCCTCTTACCCGTGACTGTATTCATGATACAACACTGCCTCTTACCTGTGACTGTATTCATGACACAACACTGCCTCTTACCCGTGACTGTATTCATGATACAACACTGCCTCTTACCCGTGACTGTATTCATGACACGACACTGCCTCTTACCCGTGACTGTATTCATGATACAACACTGCCTCTTACCTGTGACTGTATTCATGACACGACACGACACTGCCTCTTACCCGTGACTGTATTCATGACACAACACTGCCTCTTACCTGTGACTGTATTCATGACACAACACTGCCTCTTACCTGTGACTGTATTCATGACACAACACTGCCTCTTACCTGTGACTGTATTCATGACACAACACTGCCTCTTACCTGTGACTGTATTCATGATACAACAACACTGCCTCTTACCCGTGACTGTATTCATGACACAACACTGCCTCTTACCTGTGACTGTATTCATGATACAACAACACTGCCTCTTACCCGTGACTTTATTCATGACACAACACTGCCTCTTACCCGTGACTGTATTCATGACACAACACTGCCTCTTACCTGTGACTGTATTCATGACACAACACTGCCTCTTACCTGTGACTGTATTCATGACACAACACTGCCTCTTACCCGTGACTGTATTCATGACACAACACTGCCTCTTACCTGTGACTGTATTCATGACACAACACTGCCTCTTACCTGTGACTGTATTCATGACACAACACTGCCTCTTACCTTTGACTGTATTCATGATACAACAACACTGCCTCTTACCTGTGCCTGTATTCATGATACAACAACACTGCCTCTTACCCGTGACTGTATTCATGACACAACACTGCCTCTTACCTGTGACTGTATTCATGATACAACAACACTGCCTCTTACCCGTGACTTTATTCATGACACAACACTGCCTCTTACCCGTGACTGTATTCATGACACAACACTGCCTCTTACCTGTGACTGTATTCATGACACAACACTGCCTCTTACCCGTGACTGTATTCATGACACGACACTGCCTCTTACCTGTGACTTTATTCATGACACAACACTGCCTCTTACCTGTGACTGTATTCATGACACAACACTGCCTCTTATCTGTGACTGTATTCGTGATACAACAACACTGCCTCTTACCCGTGACTGTATTCATGACACAACACTGCCTCTTATCTGTGACTGTATTCATGACACGACACTGCCTCTTATCTGTGACTGTATTCATGACACAACACTGCCTCTTATCTGTGACTGTATTCGTGATACAACAACACTGCCTCTTACCCGTGACTGTATTCGTGATACAACACTGCCTCGTGTGCCTTACTGCTAAGTTACATATTACTTCTGAATTTGAACCTCTTGTATCCATGGCAATAGGCCTATGTCCTTCCTCTCTCCTCAGCGCCAGTTCTATATAATTTGAGTTTTCAGCTGCCACCTCACCTCATCACTTCACCGGGGTACATCATCGCTGGCACACAGCCCCAGTCACAGTGATTTCACACCCTGATTATCAGTGTTTCTAGGTCTCATTGAGGACCCTATCCCCTATGTGCCCTGGTCAAAAGTAGTGCACTATGTAGGGAATAGGGTGCCATTTGGGACGTAGAGTAGGAAATTGTAATTGATGCAGAGGGCCTTCTTGACCTCCCAACCAACGGGAGATTAGGCCTCACTGGGCTATTTCATTATAGCTACAGGCTACAGCCCCCACTGTGTGTGTGTTGTGTGGTGTGTGTGTGTGTGTGTGTGTGTGTGTGTGTGTGTGTGTGTGTGTGTGTGTGTGTGTGTGTGTGTGTGTGTGTGTGTGTGTGTGTGTTTGGTAAATAACGGTCTCAGACTCCAAACTGACCAAAAGGTAAAATGGTAAAATACTTCTGCAGGCACGAATGATATTTGTGCCATCTCTTCCTCACAAGGAAAATTTAAAAAACCTCCAAATTACATCTAATTAGCAACACGTGTTAATTATAGGTGTCTGTAATTGCATAGTAACCTAAGGGATTGTGTGTGTGTGTGTGTGTGTGTGTGTGTATGGGTGCGTGTGTGTGTATGGGTGCGTGCGAGTGTGTGTGTGCATGCGTCTGTGCGTGTGAGTGCGTGTGCATTTGTGTGTGTGTGTGATTGTCATAATGAAACCACCTGGTGCTCTGATATTATTCAGTAATTACATGTTATGTTTTTTATCAAGTCCAAACTAGGTCTTTCATCTGAGATAATTACTTCTCTGTCAGGTTATCCTAAAACTTTTAATTTTTTACTTTTAAAATGTATCATATCATAGAAAAATGTATATTTATTGCTATTTACAACGTAAACTGGAGTATGATTGGCTATGAGCTGGACTGTAAACTGGGGAGTGATTGGCTATGAGCTGGACTGTAAACTGGGGAGTGATTGGCTATGAGCTAGACTGTACACTGGGGAGTATTTCGCTATGAGCTAGACTGTAAACTGGGGAGTGATTGGCTATGAGCTAGACTGTACACTGGGGAGTGATTGGCTATGAGCTAGACTGTACACTGGGAAGTATTTGGCTATGAGCTAGACCGTAAACTGGGGAGTGATTGGCTATGAGCTAGACTGTACACTGGGGAGTATTTCGCTATGAGCTAGACTGTAAACTGGGGAGTGATTGGCTATGAGCTAGACTGTAAACTTAGGAGTGATTGGCTATGAGCTAGACTGTAAACTGGGGAGTATTTGGCTATGAGCTAGACTGTAAACTGGGGAGTGATTGGCTATGAGCTAGACTTTAAACTGGGGAGTGATTGGCTATGAGCTAGACCGTAAACTGGGGAGTATTTGGCTATGAGCTAGACTGTAAACTGGGGAGTGATTGGCTATGAGCTAGACTGTAAACTGGGGAGTGATTGTAGTGTATACTTCCGGCGCCGACAGAGATGGCAGCCTCGCTTCACGTTCTCAGGAAACCATGCAGTATTTTGTTTTTTTATGTATTACTTCTTACATTGTTACCCCGGAAAATATTAAGTTTTATTACATACAACCGGGAGGAACTATTGGATATAAGAGCAACGTCAACTTACCAACATTACGACCAGGAATACGACTTTCCCAAAGAGGATTCTCCTTTCGTTAACCCAAACACAACAACAGACTGGATAGCACGTGGCTACTCAAAACAACAGCGGCGCCGGAGAAGAGGGAAACGCGCCGGTCTTTTGGTCAAGCTACGCCGACGGGCGATCGTGCACCTCTCCCGAGTATTTTAATCGCCAATGTACAGTCTCTTGACAACAAAGTAGACGAAATCCGATCGAGGGTTGCCTTTCAGAGAGACATTCGAGACTGCAACGTTCTTTGCTTCACGGAAACATGGCTCACTCAGGACACGTTATCAGAGTCGGTACAGCCACCTGGTTTCTCCACACATCGCGCTGACAGAAACAAACATCTCTCTGGTAAGAAGAAGGGCGGGGGTGTGTGTCTTATGATTAACGAGACGTGGTGTGATCATAACAACATACAGGAACTCAAGTCCTTTTGTTCACCTGACATAGAATTCCTTACAATCAAATGCAGACCGCATTATCTACCAAGAGAATTCTCCTCGATTATAATCACAGCCGTGTACATCCCCCCTCAAGCTGACACATCGACGGCACTGAAAGAAATTCATCGGACTCTATGTAAACTGGAAACCACATATCCTGAGGCTGCATTTATTGTGGCTGGGGATTTTAATAAGGCTAATTTAAGAACAAGGCTCCCGAAATTTTACCAGCATATCGAATGTGCCACCCGGGCTGGTAAAATCCTGGACCACTGTTATTCCAACTTCCGTGATGCATACAAGGCTATTCTCCGCCCTCCTTTCGGCAAGTCTGACCATGACTCCATTTTGTTGCTCCCAGCCTACAAACAGAAACTAAAACAGGAAACGCCCGTTCTCAGGTCTGTTCAACGCTGGTCCGACCAATCTGATTCCATGCTGCAAGATTGCTTCGAGCACGTGGACTGGGATATGTTCCGGATAGCATCTGACAACAACATTGATGTATACGCTGATTCGGTGAGCGAGTTTATTAGCAAATGCATTGGTGATGTTGTACCCATAGCAAATATCAAAACCTTCCCCAACCAGAAACCATGGATTGATGGCAGCATTCACAAGAAAAACTGAAAGCGCGAACCACTGCTTTTAACCAGGTAAAGGCTACCGGAAACATGACTGAATACAAACAGTGCAGCTACTCCTCCGCAAGGCAATCAAACAAGCTAAGCGTCAATATAGAGACAAAGTAGAGTCACAATTCAATGGCTCAGACACAAGAGGAATGTGGCAGGGTCTACAGTCAATCACGGACTACAAAAAGAAAACCAGCCCGTCGCGGACCATGACGTCCTGCTCCCAGACAAACTAAACAACTTCTTTGCTCGCTTTGAGGACAATACAGTGCCACCGACACGGCCCGCTACCAAAACCTGCGGGCTCACCTTCACCGCAGCCAATGTGAGAAAAACATTTAAATGTGTTAACCCTCGCAAGGCTGCCGCCCAGATGGCATCCCTGGCCGTGTCCTCAGAGCATGCGCAGACCAGCTGGCTGGTGTGTTTACGGACATATTCAATCAGTCCCTATCCCAGTCTGCTGTTCCCACATGCTTCAAGAGGGCCACCATTGTTCCTGTTCCCAAGAAAGCTAAGGTGACTGAGCTAAATGACTATCGCCCGTAGCACTCACTTCCGTCATCATGAAGTGCTTTGAGAGATTAGTCAAGGATCATATCACCTCCATCCTGCCAGACACCCTGGACCCACTCCAATTTGCTTACCGTCCCAATAGGTCCACAGACGACGCAATCGCAATCACACTGCATACTGCCCTAACCCATCTGGACAAGAGGAATACTTATGTAAGAATGCTGTTCATCGACTACAGCTCAGCATTTAACACCATAGTTCCCTCCAAGCTCGTCATTAAGCTCGAGACCCTGGGTCTCGACTCCAGCCCTGTGCAACTGGGTCCTGGACTTCCTGACGGGCCGGTCCCAGGTGGTGAGGGTAGGAAACAACATCTCCACCCCGCTGATCCTCAACACTGGGGCCCCACAAGGGTGCGTTCTCAGCCCTCTCCTGTACTCCCTGTTTACCCATGACTGCGTGGCCAAGCACGCATCCAACTCAATCATCAAGTTTGCTGACGACACTACAGTGGTAGGCTTGATTACCAACAACGACGAGACGGCCTACAGAGAGGAGGTGAGGGCCCTCGGAGTGTGGTGTCAGGAAAATAACCTCTCACTCAATGTCAACAAAACAAAGGAGATGATCGTGGACTTCAGGAAACAGGAGAGGGAGCACCCTATCCACATCGAGGGGACAGTAGTGGAGAAGGTGGAAAGTTTTAAGTTCCTCGGCGTACACATCACGGACAAACTGAATTGGTCCACCCACACAGACAGCGTGGTAAAGAAGGCGCAACAGCGCCTCTTCAACCTCAGGAGGCTGAAGAAATTTGGCTTGTCACCAAAATCACTCACAAACTTTTACAGATGCACAATCGAGAGCATCCTGTCGGGCTGTATCACCGCCTGGTACGGCAACTGCTCCGCCCACAACCGTAAGGCTCTCCAGAGGGTAGTGAGGACTGCACAACGATCACCGGGTTAAACTACCTGCCCTCCAGGACACCTACACCACCCGATGTCACAGAAAGGCCAAAAAGATCATCAAGGACAACAACCACCCGAGCCACTGCCTGTTCACCCCGCTATCATCCAGAAGGCGAGGTCAGTACAGGTGCATCAAAGCTGGGACCGAGAGACTGAAAAACAGCTTCTACCTCAAGGCCATCAGACTGTTAAACAGCCATCACTAACATTGAGTGGCTGCTGCCAACATACTGACTTAAATCTCTAGCCACTTTATACATAGGAATTGGATGTAACAAATGTATCACTAGCCACTTTAAACAATTTTGTATATAATGTTTACGTATCCGACATACTCATATCAAATGTATACACTGTACTCTAAACCATCTACTGTATCTTGCCTATGCCGTTCGGTCATCGACCCAAATCTCTAGCCACTTTAATAATTAGAATTGGATGAAATAATGTATCACTAGCCACTTTAAACAATGCCATTTATATAATGTTTACATATCCTACATTACTCATCTCATATATATGTGTATATACTGTACTCCATACCATCTACTGCATCTTGCCTATGCCGGTCAGCCATCGCTCATCCATATATTTATATGTACATACTCGTATTCATTCCTTTACTCTTGTGTGTATAAGGTAGTTGTTGTGAATTTGTTAGATTACTTGTTAGATACTACTGCATGGTCGGAACTAGAAGCACAAGCATTTCGCTACACTCGCATTAACATCTGCTAACCATGTGTATGTGACAAATAAAATTTGATTTGATTTGATTGGCTATGAGCTAGACTGTAAACTGGGGGAGTATTTGGCTATGAGCTAGACTGTAAACTAGGGAGTGATTGGCTATGAGCTAGACTGTACACTGGGGAGTGATTGGCTATGAGCTAGACTGTAAACTGGGGAGTGATTGGCTATGAGCTAATCACTGCCCACTTCAAGCTTGACAGTATACTGGGGAGTATTGCCAATGAGTAATTTGCTCAATATTAGGAGTAGAGAAATAAAGTTGACACCATTAGAAGTAATTTATCCTCTTTTCTACTGCAGGTTTGTGATTAAACATGTATTTATTCTGTTGTTGCTATCAATATTCATAAAAAACATTGGGGGAAAGAAATCCACTTAAAAATATATATACAGTTCCTTTGGAAAGTGTTCAGACCCCATGACTTTTTCTGCATTTTGTTAGGTAACAGCCGTATTCTAAAATGTATTAAATTAAATTACATTACCCCCCCCCCCCCTAATCAATCTACACACAATACCCCACAGTGACAAAGCAAAAACACGTTTTTAGATATGTTTGCTAATTTATTAAAAATAAAAGACAGAAATATTACATTTACATAAGTATTCAGACCCTTTACTCAGTACTTTGTTGAAGCACCTTTGGCAGCGATTACAGCCTTGAATCTTCTTGGGTATGACTCTACAAGCTTGGCACACCTGTATTTGGGGAGTTTCTCTGTGGATCCTCTCAAGCTCTGTCAGGTTGGATGGGGGGGCATCGCTGCACAGCTATTTTCAGGTCTCCCCAGAGATGTTCGATTGGGTTCAACTCCAGGCTTCAGTTGGGCCACTCAAAGACATTCAGAGGCATGCCTCTGTGTGTGTTAGAGAGAGTGGCATGACTCTGTGTGTGTTAGAGAGAGTGGTTTGTTTTTTGGGTAGGACTGGCATTCCATTTCCCTTTTTATCCCCAGTGCCGACTGCTCCCTATAGCTAGGACATTCTGTACTATCTATATAAACCACGGGACATAACTCAGACATCCTCAAGGGACCCGCCCTAGTCTGTCGTGTCCTTTCACATTTATCGTCTCTTCACTTAGACCTGGGTCAAATACATTATGTTAAACACTTTCAAATAATTTTAATATTTCTAAAGCATTTGAGGTAAGTTTCATTTAGCTTGGAGTTCAAGTAGTGTTCACAGTTCAAGTATTTGAAGGTGTTTGACCAAGGTCTAATGTCTTCTAGCATTCACAACATTCTGCTTACATTACTGTGTGTAACCCTTAGGATTGCAAAGTTATGTAGTAACCCTTAGTATTCTAACATTCTGTAGTAACCCTTAGTATTCTAACATTCTGTAGTAACCCTTAGTATTCTAACATTCTGTAGTAACCCTTAGTATTCTAACATTCTGTAGTAACCCTTAGTATTCTAACATTCTGTAGTAACCCTTAGTATTCTAACATTCTGTAGTAACCCTTAGTATTTTAACATTCTGTAGTAACCCTTAGTATTCTAACATTCTGTAGTAACCCTTAGTATTCTAACATTCTGTAGTAACCCTTAGTATTCTAACATTCTGTAGTAACCCTTAGTATTCTAATATTCTGTAGTAACCCTTAGTATTCTAACATTCTGTAGTAACCCTTAGTATTCTAACATTCTGTAGTAACCCTTAGTATTCTAATATTCTGTAGTAACCCTTAGTATTCTAACATTCTGTAGTAACCCTTAGTATTCTAATATTCTGTAGTAACCCTTAGTATTCTAACATTCTGTAGTAACCCTTAGTATTCTAATATTCTGTAGTAACCCTTAGTATTCTTACATTCTGTAGTAACCCTTAGTATTCTAACATTCTGTAGTAACCCTTAGTATTCTAACATTCTGTAGTAACCCTTAGTATTCTAACATTCTGTAGTAACCCTTAGTATTCTAACATTCTCTAGTAACCCTTAGTATACTAACATTCTGTAGTAACTATTAGTATTCTAACATTCTGTAGTAACCCTTAGTATTCTAATATTCTGTAGTAACCCTTAGTATTCTAACATTCTGTAGTAACCCTTAGTATTCTAACATTCTGTAGTAACCCTTAGTATTCTATCATTCTGTAGTAACCCTTAGTATTCTAACATTCTGTAGTAACCCTTAGTATTCTAACATTCTGTAGTAACCCTTAGTATTCTAACATTCTGTAGTAACCCGTACCATTTTAACAGGACTGGGGAGGTGGACGGTAGTGAAGGATTGACATTTGGAAGACGTGTGCACATTTATCAGTGTTATTATGGATGTGTCTCCTCTCTCCTCAGATGGTGTTTGAAGTGGTGACGTCCGGCCACCGCGGCCTGCTGGCCATCAGAGACGTAGTGCTCCAGGGTCACCAGTGCAGTAAGTCTCCCTCAGACACACAGACACACAGAAAGCCCTCTCCTCTCTGCCTGCATAAAATACATCATCAAACTATCCTCCTTGTTCTTTTCCTGACACCTCCAGATATCAATTTAGTACGGAGACACTATATCTTTCTCAAGGTGTTAGGAACACACAACAACAGGCCTTCTCATAGTACCAGGCAATGGCTATAAAACACTCCCTCCCTCCCTCCCTAGCTACTTCCCTTCCTCCCTCTCTAGCGCTCTCCCGTGCTCTCTCGCCCTCCCTCCCTAGAGAGTCAGAACTGGAACGAGTAAGTGGAGGAGAGAGAGAAACTGAGAGGGAATGAGAGAATGGAGGAGAGAGTGAGAGATAGAGAGGGAATGAGAGAATGGAGGAGAGAGTGAGAGATAGAGAGGGAATGATGAGAGAATGGAGGAGAGAGTGAGAGATAGAGAGGGAATGAGAGAAGGTAGTAGAGAGACAGAGCGAGAGTGGGAACAAGAAAATCAAGGAGAGAGAGAGAGAGAGAGAGAGAGAGAGAGAGAGAGAGAGAGAGAGAGAGAGAGAGAGAGAGAGAGAGAGAGAGAGAGAGAGAGAGAGAGAGAGAGAGAGAGAGAGAGAGAGAGAGGAAAACAAATGGCACCATATGCTGCAAATGGCGTTATTTTGAATCATTCATGTATTCAATCACATTTCAATCAAATGTTTTTATAATGCCCTTCTTACATCAGCTGATGTCACAAAGTGCTGTACAGAAACCCAGCCTAAAACCCCAAACAGCAAGCAATACAGGTGTAGAAGCACAGTGGCTAGGAAAAACTCCCTAGAAAGGCCAAAACCTAGGAAGAAACCTAAAGAGGAACCAGGCTGTGAAGGGTTGCCAGTCCTCTTCTGGCTGTGCCGGGTGGAGATTATAACAGAACATGGCCAAGATGTTAAAATGTTCATAGATGACCAGCTGGGTCAAATAATAATAATCACAGTGGTTGTCGAGGGTGCAACAGGTCAGCACCTCAGGAGTAAATGTCAGTTGGCTTTTCATAGCCGATCATTCAGAGTATCTCTACCGCTCTTGCGGTCTTTAGAGAGTTGAAAACAGCAGGTCTGGGACAGGTAGCACGTCCGGTGAACAGGTCAGGGTTCCATAGCCGCAAGCAGAACAGTTGAAACTGGAGCAGCAGCACGACCAGGTGGACTGGGGACAGCAAGGAGTCGTCAGGCCAGGTAGTCCTTAGGCATTGTCCTAGGGCTCAGGTCTTCCGAGAGAAAGAAAGAAAGAGAGAGAGGATGAGAGAGAGAGAGAGAGAGAGAGAGAGAGAGAGAGAGAGAGAGAGAGAGAGAGAGAGAGAGAGAGAAAGAGAACATATTTAAATTCACACAGGACACCGGATAAGAGAGAAATACTCCAGATATAACAGACGTACCCTAGCCCCCCGACACTTAAACTATTGCAGCATAAATACTGGGGGCTGAGACAGGAGGGGTCGGGAGACTCTTTTGTCTCTTTTTGGCCAGCCAAAACCTCTGTCCTATCTATCCTCTCTTTCATAAATGTGTTGGCCAGCAAAAGCCTCGGCTGGTAGCCTAGTGGTTAGAGCATTGGGCCAATAACCAAAAGGTTGCTGGATTGAATCCCTGAGCTGACAAGGTAAAAATCTGTCTTTCTGCCCCTGAACAAGTTCAGTGCCCACTGTTCTCCATGTAGGCCGTCATTGTAAATAAGAATGTGTTCTTAACTGGCTTGCCTAGTTAAATAATTTTTTTCAATCCTCTAGTCTCTCAGATTGAAGTGTGAGCACTAAGCTATGCTATTCAGTCTGAGTAGGATTCCCTAGCCTAGCAGCTCGTCAAGACCTGTATTGGTTGAGCTACGGTAAAGAACATTTAACAACATGCAGTATTGGGGATTGGATCATGTTGATTTCGTAGTGCTTTTTTATTTATTTAGGTTGTGTGTGTATAGGAAGAGACCATAGAGACCATGGAGACCATAGAGATAGGAAGATACCATAACCATAGAGACATAGAGACCATAGAGACCATGGAGACCATAGGGATAGGAAGAGACCATAGAGACCATAGAGACCATGGAGATAGGAAGAGACCATAGATACCATAGAGATAGGAAGGGATATTATAGATCGTATAGTATAACCATAGATAGTTTTTGTCTAATTTTAATCTAAATCTCAACCACAAATTAACCATAGGATTTCAAGGTTTGGTTTATTTCAAGTTGAATTCACGTTTGTTGACAACTCAAATCACGTACACTACCGTTCAAAAGTTTGGGGCAACTTAGAAATGTCCTTGTTTTTAAAAGAAAAGCAGATTTGTTGTCCATTAAAATAACATCAAATTGATCAGAAATACAGTGTAGACATTGTTAATGTTGTAGCTGGAAACGGCAGATTTTTTATGGAATATCTACATAGGAGTTCATAGACCCATTATCAGCAACCATCACTCCTGTGTTCCAATGGCACGTTGTGTTAGCTAATCCAAGTTGATCATTTTAAAAGGCTAATTGATCATTAGAAAACCATTTTGAAATTATGTTAGCACAGCTGAAAACTGTTGTCCTGATTAAAGAAGCAGTAAAACTGACCTTCTTTAGACTAGTTGAGTATCTGGAGCATCAGCATTTGTGGGTTCGATTACAGGCTCAAAATGGCCAGAAACAAATAACTTTCTTCTGAAACTCGTCAGTCTATTCTTGTTCTGAGAAATGAAGGCTATTCCATGCGAGAAATTGCCAAGAAACTAAAGATCTCGTACAATGCTGTGTACTACTCCCTTCACAGAACAGTGTAAACTGGTTCTAACCAGAATAGAAAGAGGAGTGGGCTGCCCCGGTGCACAACTGAGCAAGAGGTCAAGTACATTAGAGTGTCTAGTTTGAGAAACAGACGCCTCACAAGTCCCCAACTGGCAGCTTCATTAAATAGTACCCGCAAAACACCAGTCTCAACGTCAACAGTGAAGAGGCGACTCCGGGATGCTGGCCTTCTAGGCAGAGTTGCAAAGAAAAAGCCATATCTCAGACTGGCCAATAAAAAGAAAATATTAAGATTGGCAAAAGAACACAGACACTGGACAGAGGAAGATTGGAAAAAGTGTTATGGACAGACAAATCTAAGTTTGAGGTGTTCGGATCACAAAGAAGAACGTTCGTGAGACGCAGGAAAAATGTAAAGATCCTGGAGGAGTGCTTGACGCCATCTGTCAAGCATGGTGGAGGCAATGTGATGGTCTGGGGGTGCTCTGGCGGTGGTAAAGTGGGAGATTTGTACTGGGTGAACGGGATCAGGCTATCACTCCATTTTGCAACGCCATGCCATACCCTGTGGACGGTGCTTAATTAGAGCCAATTTCCTCCTACAACAGGACAATGACCCAAAGCACAGCTCCAAACTATGCAATAACTATTTAGGGAAGAAGCAGTCAGCTGGTATTCTGTCTATAATGGAGTGGCCAGTCACCGGATCTCAACCCTATTGAGCTGTTGTGGGAGCAGCTTGACCGTATGGTACGTAAGAAGTGTCCATCAAGCCAATCCAATTTGTGGGAGGTGCTTCAGGAAGCATGGGGTGAAATATCTTCAGATTACCTCAACAAATTGACAACTAGAATGCCAAAGGTCTGCAAGGCTGTAATTGCTGCAAATGGAGGATTCTTTGACGAAAGCAAAGTTTGAAGGACACAAATATTATTTTCAATTGAAAAATCATTATTTATAACCTTGTCAACGTCTTGACTTTATTTCCTGTTCATTTTGCAACTAATTTCATGTATGTTTTTCATGGAAAGAAAGGACATTTCTAAGTGGCCCCAAACTTTAACGGTAGTGTATGTTGACAACTCATTCAAATATAAACCAAAATTGCATGTTTGTTGATCAGACTTACTTGACTTGGTTGGTAGTAGGCTAGTGTTTCTGCATGTAACACATACAGTGACTCTCTTGACTCCCCACCAAAAAAAAAATTACTTTACAGCTTTATTCTAAAATGGATTCAATAGATTTTTACCCTTCATCAATCTAAACACAATAACCAATAATGACAAAGCAAAAAACAGTTTTTTAGGAATTTTTGCAAATTGATAAAAAATGTTAAACTGAAATATCACATTTACATAAGTATTCAGTCCCTTTACTTAATACTTTGTTGAAGCACCTTTGGCAGCGATTACAGCCTCAAATCTTCTTCGGTATGACGCTACGAGCTTGGTACATCTGTATTTGGGGAGTTTCTCCCATTCTTCTCTGCAGATCCTCTCAAGCTCTGTCAGGTTGGTTGGGGATCTCCACTGCTGGAAGGTTCTCCCATCTTCACAAAGGAACTCTGGAGCTCTGTCAGCGTGACCATCAGGTTCTTGGTCACCTCCCTGACCAAGGCCCTTCTCGCCCGATTGCTCAGCTCTAGGAACTTCCAAACTTCTTTAATTTAAGAATGATGGAGGCCACTGTGTTCTTGGGGACCTTTAATCCTGCAGACATTTTTTGGTACCCTTCCCCAGATCTGTGCCTCAACAAAATGCTGTCTCTGAGCTCTACGAACAATTCCTTCGACCTCATGGCTTGGTTTTTTCTCTGGCGTGCACTGTCAACTGTGGGACCTCGTATAGACCGGTGTGTGCCTTTCCAAATCATGTCCAATCAATTGGATTTACCACAGGTGGACTCCAATCAAGTTGTAGAAATGTCTCAAGGATGATCAATGGGAGTCTCATAGGAAAGAGTCTGAATACTTATGTAAATAAGGTATTTCTGTTTTTCATATTTATTACATTTGCAAACATTTCTAAAAACCAGTTTTCCCTTTTTCATTATGGGGTATTGTGTATTGATGAGGGGGAACATTTATTTAATCTGTTTTAGAACAAGGCTGAAACGTAACAAAATGTGGAAAAAGTCAAGGGGTCTGAATAATTTCCTAATGCATTGTATGTGTGTTATCAATCATGTAGCTCAGGTAGTGAACATGTGTTTCTAGGTGTTGAGGGAGAGCTATGTTCTGTTTAGTATCAGCCTGGGAGTCTCATGTTCGTTAAGTTAATCCCAGAGGTGTGCTGAGGTTAGACGCCTCACAATGGTACGGCCAGAGCAATCTACATGACATTATTACAAGGCCTAATGGTAAGACCTGAGCTCCAGTGGTATGTTCTGCAATCTCAGCAACAATCAATACCACCATGGTTCTCCATTAGTTAATTCACAGGTAGCTTACAAGCTTTAATAATCAATGCTATATCACACAAAGCACAGATCAGATTGTTAAATGCAAACTATCTGGTGACCACAGGATCAAGTAGCTAAATTCCTATAAATGTCAATGAGATGGATTTCCATAAAGGTTATTTGGGACAAGTTTCTGCGCTGCACACAAATGTAGCGGAAGTTGATCAATGAAAACGCGCATTTAAATGTAGAAATGTGAACGGATCAATCCGCCGCTTAGTGGGTGGTGGTCGGGTTTCTCTGAGTGATACTCATACGCCGCGTTCCAAATGGCTACGCTAATTCACTATGTAGTGCACAATGTTAATAATACGTCAAACTAGCCTTGGGTGCGTGACTGCCGTTGTAAGGTCGGAAACGCTCAGATCAACCCTACACCCTCGACCAGAGCGTCCAGTGTGCACTCTGAACGCTCCGAGAGCGAAACAATCTGAATTTACAAAATGGACAATCTGACAACGCTCTGAATTTACAAACGTCCAGAGTGCACTCTGGCACTCCAGATTGAATTTAAGAACACACCCGAAGTCATAAAAAGGCTAGCTAGTACATTTGTTATGTTAACAAGCTAGCAAGAGGTTTCATAGCAACAGCATCAACCTCTGGTAGACAGGCGAAGCGCTTGTACGCTCAACTGAAAGGGTACCGTTCGTTTACAGTATACTAAAATGAACTAATAGTATATAGTATGTAGTATATACTTATTAAGTATGTAGTATACAGTATGTTAGTATGTGTATTCAAACACAGCTATTGTCTTCTAATAAAATATATTGTATATAATGATATATGCATATTATTAGTAGAAAAACAATTTGATGAAAAGTGAAATGATATGAGTATCTTACTGAGGGTCTTTGGAGAGTTGAGTGTAATTCTATCTTAACTAATCAAGGTCAGATGTTGAATTGGCCTGGTTTTTCTCATTACTAGAACGGGGGTACAGTGATAATAATATTTTACATGAAAATGGTCTCGTGATATATCTGGATTGGATCATTCATCTCTCTTATTATAAATCCAGGTTCAGTAGCAGAAAGTCATGTTGTAGACTCTGACCCAATTCATACAAGGCTGTAGTTAGTCTGTTGTTAGTCTGTAGTTAGTCTGTTGCTAGTCTGTTGTTAGTCTGTAGTTAGTCTATTGTTGTCTGTTGTAGACTCTGCCACAATTCATACAAGGCTGTAGTTAGTCTGTTGTTAGTCTGTTGTTAGTCTTTAGTTAGTCTGTTGTTAGTCTGTAGTGAGTCTATTGTTAGTCTGTAGCTAGGCTGTAGTTAGTCTGTTGTTAGTCTGTAGTTAGTCTGTTGTTAGTCTGTTGTTAGTCTGTTGTTAGTCTGTAGCTAGGCTGTAGTTAGTCTTTGGTTAGTCTGTAGTTAGTCTGTTGTTAGTCTGTTGTTAGTCTTTAGTTAGTCTGTAGTTAGTCTGTTGTTAGTCTATTGTTAGTCTGTAGTTAGTCTGTTGTTAGTCTATTGTTAGTCTGTAGTTAGTCTGTTGTTAGTCTGTAGTTAGTCTGTTGTTAGTCTGTTGTTAGTCTGTTGTTAGTCTGTAGTTAGTCTGTTGTTAGTCTTTAGTTAGTCTGTTGTTAGTATGTTGTTAGTCTGTTGTAGACTCTGCCCCAATTAATAAAAGACTGTAGTCAACAGATCATGAAAGTGAATGCTAATGCTTAATGTTCAGTTGGTCTCCTGACTCTCTGCTGAGAAACGGAATGCTTTTCTACTGGTTTGTATGTACAGTGCAAAGAAGTCCATGTTAGTTTGCTGTTAGTCCTATGTAGGCCTATATGAAGGTCATGCTCCTATGAACCCAGCTTGACATATGGAGTATCCAGAGAATGTAAGTCTCTATTACTAAAAGGTTGTCGTCAACAAAACAATGAAAATCAATGATTTAGACGGCCAGGGGTTCTCACTGAGAAACCGAGGAGTACTGTACTCACGTTAAGTCTATGAAGGGGGTTCTCACTGAGAAACCGAGGAGTACTGTACTCACGTTAAGTCTATGAATTGGGTTCTCACTGAGAAACCGAGGAGTACTGTACTCACGTTAAGTCTATGAAGGGGGTTCTCACTGAGAAACCGAGGAGTACTGTACTCACGTTAAGTCTATGAAGGGGGTTCTCACCAAGAAACCGAGGAGTACTGTACTCACGTTAAATCTATGAAGGGGGTTCTCACTGAGAAACCGAGGAGTACTGTACTCACATTAAGTCTATGAAGGGGGTTCTCACCA
Source organism: Brachymystax lenok tsinlingensis (assembly GCA_030435695.1). NCBI lineage: Eukaryota > Metazoa > Chordata > Actinopteri > Salmoniformes > Salmonidae > Brachymystax > Brachymystax lenok. The sequence continues at coordinate 44,059,245 of CM059788.1, forward strand.
AGAAACCGAGGAGTACTGTACTCACGTTAAGTCTATGAAGGGGGTTCTCACCGATAAACCGAGGAGTACTGTACTCACGTTAAGTCTATGAAGGGGGTTCTCATCGAGAAACCGAGGAGTACTGTACTCACGTTAAGTCTATGAAGGGGGTTCTCACCGAGAATCCGAGGAGTACTGTACTCACGTTAAGTCTATGAAGGGGGTTCCCACTGAGAAACCGAGGAGTACTGTACTCACATTAAGTCTATGAAGGGTATACCCTAATCGATCAACACTACATGGATCCTAATATATACATTTGGAAAGTATTCAGACCACATCTTCTTACCGTACAGCCTTATTCTAAACTTGCTAAAATATTTTTTCAATTATCAATCTACACACAATATCCCATAATGACAAAGCAAAAACATTGATCCTCTTTGAGATGTTTCTACAACTTGATTGGAGTCCACCTGTGGTAATTCAATTGATTGGACAGGATTTGGAAAGGCACACGCCTGTCTATATAAAGTCCCACAGTTGACAGTGCATGTCAGAGCAAAGACCAAGCCATGAGGTCAAAGGAATTGTCCGTAGAGCTCCTAGACAGGATTGTGTTGAGGCACAGATCTGGGGAAGGATACCAAAAAATGTCAGCAGCATTGAAGGTTCCCAAGAACACAGTGGCCTCCATCATTCTTAAATGGAAGACGTTTGGAACCACCAAGACTCTTCCTAGAGCTGGTCACCCGGCCAAACTGAGCAATCGGGAGAGAAGGGCCTTGGCTAGGGAGGTGACCAAGAACCCGATGGTCACTCTGACAGAGCTCCTCAGTGGAGATGGGAGAACCTTCCAGAAGGACAACCATCTTTGCAGCACTCCACCAATCAGGCCTTTACGGTAAAGTGGCCAGACGGAAGCCACTCCTCAGCAAAAGGTACATGACAGCCCGCTTGGAGTTTGCCAAAAGGCACCTAATGGACTCTCAGACAATGAGAAACAAGATTCTCTGGTCAGCAGCATTGAAGGTTCCCAAGAACACAGTGGCCTCCATCATTCTTAAATGGAAGACGTTTGGAACCACCAAGACTCTTCCTAGAGCTGGTCACCCGGCCAAACTGAGCAAAAGGGGGAGAAGGGCCTTGGTCAGGGAGGTGACCAAGAACTCGATGGTCACTCTGACAGAGCTCCAGAGCTCCTCTGTTGAGATAGGAGAACCTTCCAGAAGGGTAACCATCTCTGCAGCACTCCACCAATCAGGCCTTTATGGTAGAGTGGCCAGACAGAAGTCACTCCTCAGCAAAAGGAACATGACAGCCTGCTTGGAGTTTGCCAAAAGGCACCTAAAAGACTTTCAGACCATGAGAAACAAGATTCTCTGGTCTGATGAAACCAATATTGAACTTTTTGGCCTGAATGCCAAGCGTCACGTCTGGAAGAAAACCTGGCACCATCCCTACGGTGAAGCATGGTGGTGGCAGCATCATTCTGTGGGAATGTTTTTCAGCGACAAGGACTGGGAGACTAGTCAGTATCGAGGGAAAGATGAACGGAGCGAAGTACAGAGAGATCCTTGATGAAAACCTGCTCAGGACCTCAGACTTGGGCGAAGGTTCAACTTCCAACAGGACAGCGACCCTAAGCACACAGCCAAGACAACGCAGGAGTGGCTTTGGGACAAGTCTCTGAATGTCCTTGAGCGGCCCAGCCAGAGCTAGTAGTTGAATCCGAACTAACATCTCTGGAGAGACCTGAAAATAGCTGTGCAGCGATGCTCCCCATCCAACCTGACAGAGCTTGAGAGGTTCTACAGTGAAGAATGGGAGAAACTCCCCAAATACAGGTGTGCCAAGCTTGTGGCGTCATACCCAAGAAGACTCGAGGCTGTAATCGCTGCCCAAAGGTGCTTCAACAAAGTACTGAGTAAAAGGGTCTGAATACTTATGTAAATGTGATATTTCAGTAGAGCGTGTAGATTGATAAGGGGGGGAAAAAAAATAAGTAATCCATTTTAAAATAAGGCTTGTAACAAAATGAGGCAATAGGACAAGGGTTCTTTTGTTAGTCTGTTGTTAGTTCCTTTCTGCTCATGTCGATGCCAAAGAGCTCTATTGTCATGTAATCTGACACATGTAAACCTCTGGAGTTTGGAGGGCTTGGGACCTTTAAGGTTACATCTACATTTTTTGTCAAAATTGATTTTTTTGACATAGCCTGGTTCTGTTCAATGTTTTCTACCTATATAGTACACTAAATACCTCAATTCATGTTGTTAAGTTCAAAAGAATGTTAAGTTCTGCTGACACCGTTCAAACCAGTGAGAGTTTTTCGGAAATGTAATTCCAATTATCTCAGAATAATATTTTTGCTGATAGAACCTACTAGCTAAACGGCATTGGGACTTGGATTGGAACCGGTGCTTTGGTCAAACAATCTACATTTTACAATGGCCATCTCAGTCTCTGGACTTGAACCCCATTGAAAACCTGTGGTTTGAATTGAAGAGGGCCGTCCATAGGTTTAGACAAAGAATATCAAGGACCTGAAAAGATTCTGTATGGAGGAATGGTCTCAAAGTGTTCTCCAATCTCATAAAACATTTTATAAAAAGGCTCAGTCCCATTATCCTCTCAAGGTAAGGTAATGGAAGGTTTTGGAAACTGGGGTGTCAATAATTTTGATAAAAAATATATTTCTCTGAGCAATTGTATTAGTATAAAATTATAGAATTTCCCTAAAAATGTAAGCATACAATATACTACCTCAGTACTTTAATGATTTATTTTCATACAGTTATTTTTTTGTTCATCTTTATCAAGAGAGTCAATAATTTCTGTGTTTGTTGTAGTGACCCCCCTTAGTCCTGACTTTAAAGGACGTAGAGGTTTAGGGTTATGTATCTATTACTGTACGCTAATATATATATATATATCTATATATATATATATATATCTATTACTGTATATTCATATATATCTATATATATATATATATTCAAATATATATATATATATATATATATATATTACTGTATATTGATATATGTATATATATATATATATATATATATATATCTATTACTGTGTATTCATATATTCATATATATATGTATCTATTACTGTATATTAATATATATATATATATATATATATATATATATATATATATATATATATATATATATATATATATATATATGTGTGTGTTTGTTTGTGTATTTACAGTGAACACCCTCACTTCCTGACCATAAAGGGTGTAGAGGTCAACGCTGGACAGACGGCCGCCTTCCACTGTACTGTCAACGGACGACAGAGAGACAACTTCAACCTCTGGTTACAGGTAACTACAACACATTATCCTGACCCCTGACCCCTGACCCTAACCTTCCACTGTACTGTCAACGGACGACAGAGGGACTGCGTGTGTGTGGGTGCGTGTGTGTGTGTGTGTGTGTGTGTGTGTGTGTGTGTGTGTGTGTGCGTGCGTGCGTGTGTGTGTGTGTGTGTGGCGGCAGGGACGGTAGAGGACTAGTCGCCAGGTATTCCATTACTTTAACACGATGCTCCTCGTTAGCAGAAGAGCAGCAACACAAACATTACCTCAAGTCCCCTGATGATACTAATGAAGAAATATTTCTAATGAACAAATGTCCCCCATCTGCCTGAGGTGGTGCTGTGTAGCGGTGACAGCTGGAGGGGGTGGGGGGTGATGACACACACACACACACACATTCATCTGAGCACAAAACAAACACATACACAATTTTATCCCCACACATTCTGGACACACTCAAGGTCAAGTAAATTAATTAAAGCTGGCCTTTTCTTTGCCTTACCCCCTGTTTTGACCTCTGACCCCTGACTGTGTTCTAACAGTGGGAGGCCCTTATGAAGTCCACTAAACAACCTCTGACCCCTGACTGTGTTCTAACAGGGTATTGGTGGACGCGAGGCCCCAATGAAATCCACTAAGCCGTGGAACAACCGACGCTTCATTGGGACCTTCGACGTGGAGAACACCACCAAGGGGGACTCAGGACGCTACCGATGTATTGTCCATTCTGACAATGGGGTCGGGGTGTCCAACTACGGAGAACTCACCATAAAACGTAAGTACTGTAGACCTCAGTCACTCACCTCCAAACCTTTTTAATTACGTTCAAGTGTTCCAGTGAACTACAATGGAATGACTATAATTCCCAAAACCCTGCATGACCATGAATAAACACACAAAAAAACCAACAATGAAATGATTCAGAAGTGGACTGGAATGTGTTCTCTATAAAGTCCTGCCATTGTCCCAGTGGAGGAGACAGACCCGTTCCACCTTAAAGGAGACAGACCCATTCCACCTTAAACGAGACATACCCGTTCCACCTTAAAGGAGACATACCCATTCCACCTTAAAGAAGACAGACCCATTCCACCTTAAAGGAGACATACCCATTCCACCTTAAAGGAGACATACCCATTCCACCTTAAAGGAGACATACCCATTCCACCTTAAAGGAGACATACCCATTCCACCTTAAAGCAGACAGACCCATTCCACCCTAAAGCAGACAGACCCATTCCACCTTAATTAAAACCTCTTAAGCATTCTCAATTACCAGTGGGTCGCTAGCGGGCTCATCCCGACACTACCAGCTAAAATCTATAGCGCCAAATTCAAATTTCGATATTTGAATTATTAGACATCCACCAATATACAAGTGTTCCATACTCATCAAAAGCTCTGTTTCTTGGCAATATCACAGCGTTGTCAGATTTCAGAAAGGCTTTACGGCGAAAGCAGCACATTCATTTGTTTGAGGCTATCACCTCACATATTTTCCAATAGCCATGTATCGATTAGCCATCATGGCACACACATAACACATTTCACAGCGAAAATAAATCAATTACCTGTTGAAGAACTTCTGCTGAGGTCATCCTAAGTGTCCAACGAAGACAATCCATGGTTCTTTTGTTAGAAAAAGTAACGTCTTTTATCCATAAATCCTCCATTTGGTCCACGCGTTATAATCAGAAACGACAGCTTCCACTACTCCGTTGAAACACGGCGCTAAGTCGTTAAAATTATACCTATAAACTTGTCCAAAAACAATCAAACATAGTTTTAAATGTAGCCTTAGGAACATATTTACGTATATTTACTATTATAAATCAGCCGGAATATAAACTGAGCGCTAAAGACGGTAAATAAGGCACAGCGCGCCTTTTAGCACGCCAAGCACTCTGAAGAGTTTTCATAACGTGGTCTCTCATTGCCATGCTGTGTATCAATGGCCGAAATTCCTCCAAGATGGAGTAAAACACCGTCTCGTGGTTGATGACATCATAAGGAAGCGACGTGCACTGCGTTCACATGCCTATATATGGTCATTTTGGATAGGGAGGGGTTCCAAAATGAGCAATGTGTCAAAATGACTTTTTCCAGGACAGAGATTCCTCAGGGTTTTGCCTGCCAAATGCGTTCTGATTGACCCACAGACAAATGGTTAACAGTTTTGGAAAATTCAGAGTGTTTCCTATCCAATGGTACTAAATATATGCATATCCCATTTTCTGGGCCTAAATGGGAGGCATTTTACTTTGGGCACGCCAGGCTCTCCAAAACAGTCAGTTTTGCTGCTGGAGCTTGTGAGGAGGCAGACCCATTCCACCTTAAAGGAGATACCCATTCCACCTTAAAGGAGAAAGACACATTCCACCCTAAAGAAGCCAGACCCATTCCACCCTAAAGGAGACAGACCAATTCCACCGTAAATGAATCAGTCCCATTCCACCCCAAGGAGTACAAAGGGAGTCAGCGTAGAGCGGTTTAACTGTAACCTCAACCATATTACACACACACACACACACACACACACACACACACACACACACACACACACACACACACACACACACACACACACACACACACACACACACACACACACACATACTGTAACCTCTCCCATATCACCCTCCACTCTCAGCTTCCTGCAGTTTGATATGAATTTATGGACTGAGTGTGAAACTAAATCCCAACGTGGCCTCTCTTTCCTTCAGCCCTAGTCAGCTAATGGCCGTCTATATTTCTTCACTTCAATGTTCTCCTCTGCCTGCCTGCGTGCAATTTCTATTGAATTTACTAGCCAGTTTTTTTTTTTTGTCAGGCAACTTTGTGTTGATGGATAGGTTTAATCCAGTGTGTCCGGATCGAGGGCTGTCAGTCATTGCCAGCACAATTGTCACATGCAAACTCGTTTGTATTTCCGACCTGTTAAAGCTGGCACACATCTATTTTCAAACCCTAGTGCCAGGATTGGTAAATTACCTGTTTTGTATGAGGACATGTGCGCTGAGGTGGGAGGGGTGGGAATATCTGAGGTGCGCCAAAGTGCCAATTTCAGTATGCACTGGTGGGGATATTTAAGAGCAACCAAAATCTGGTTTGAGCGGTAACGTGGTTGGTTATGGCGTGGATTTTGACAACGGAAGCGCAGCCTATCCAGCCCTGACGCACATTGTCCACAATGCACTTGTTCCAAGAGAGATGTGATGTTTTTCTGCCCGTAAACCTTGTTTTTAGAAACATAAAGAAAGTTATTTTCCCATTTTGTTTCATTTGATTACAAACCAAGCACAGCCTCCCCTCCTCTCAACGAAGGCTGTTTTTTTTTTGTCCGGCTCAATGCATTCGCCAAGTAGTCTAGACTATCGATAAAGGGTTTGGCTCGTGAGACCACTTTGAAATGAATCTTAATCACCAAAGCTTTATTAAAAGATCAAGTTTGGCAGCAGCAAAACAGAGCAGACATCTATATTAGCTATTACATTATTTTATTTTGTTATTATCTTAGATGTGTGTCCACCATGGAACATAAACCCCTCCATGTAGACTATATGTCCATCATGGAACATAAACCCCTCCACGTAGACTATATGTCCATCATGGAACATAAACCCCTTCCATGTAGACTGTATGTCCATCATGGAACATAAACTCCTCTATGTAGACTTTATGTCCATCATGGAACATAAACCCCTCCACGTAGACTAAATGTCCATCATGGAACATAAACCCCTCCACGTAGACTATATGTCCATCATGGAACATAAACCCCTCCATGTAGACAGTATGTCCATCATGGAACATAAACCCCTCCATATAGACTATATGTCCATCATGGAACATAAACCCCTCCATGTAGACTATATGTCCATCATGGAACATAAACCCCTCCACGTAGACTATATGTCCATCATGGAACATAAACCCCTCCACGTAGACTAAATGTCCATCATGGAACATAAACCCCTCCACGTAGACTATATGTCCATCATGGAACATAAACCCCTCCATGTAGACAGTATGTCCATCATGGAACATAAACCCCTCCATATAGACTATATGTCCATCATGGAACATAAACCCCTCCATGTAGACTATATGTCCATCATGGAACATAAACCCCTCCACGTAGACTATATGTCCATCATGGAACATAAACCCCTCCATGTAGACTATATGTCCATCATGGAACATAAACCCCTCCATGTAGACTATATGTCCATCATGGAACATAAACCCCTCCACGTAGACTATATGTCCATCATGGAACATAAACCCCTCCATGTAGACTATATGTCCATCATGGAACATAAACCCCTCCACGTAGACTGTGTGTCCATTATGGAACATAAACCCCTCCATGTAGACTGTGTGTCCATCATGGAACATAAACCCCTCCATGTAGACTGTGTGTCCATCATGGAACATAGACATAGACATTTGACTTCAGATTCTAGTAGGCTGAGGCCGGGTGCTGCAGACTGTTCTTGTGCCCTCACCAATTCGTTGATAGACATGTTAAAGAGGGCGGGGCTCGTGTTCAATCTCTGTCTCTCCCCACGGCCCCTGTGGAATGAAATGTGTGTGTGTTGTGTCTATTTTAACCGCACACTTGTTGTTTGTGTACATGGATTTTATAATGTGGTATGTTTTCCCCCCCAACACCATGAATTTGTATAGCAGACCCTCATGCCAAATTGAGTCGAAGGCTTTTTTCAAATCAACAAATCATGAGAAGACTCTGCCTTTGTTTTGGTTTGTTTGTCAATTAGGGTGTGCAGGGTGAATATGTTGTCTGTTGTACGGTAATTTGGTAGAAAGCCAATTTGACATTTGCTCTGTACATTGTTTTCACTGAGGAAATGTGAGTCTGCTGTTAATGATAATGCAGAGGTTTTTCTCAAGGGTGCTGTTGACCCGTATCCCACGGTAATTATTGGGGTCAAATTTGTCTCCACTTTTGTGGATTAGGGTCATCAGTCCTTGGTTCTGAATATTGGGCAAGAAGCCAGAGCTGAGGATGATGTTAAAGAGTTTAAGTTTAGCCAATTGGAATTTGTGGTCTGTATATTTTATCATTTCATTTAGGATACCATTTTGTCCTGTAGTTCATTCAATGTAATTGGAGAATCAAGTGGGTTCTGGGAGTCTTTAATAGTTTTTTCGAAGATTTGTATTTGATCATGTGTATGTTTTTGCAAAAAGATTGGAGAAGTGGTTTACCCATACATCTCCGTTTTGGATAGATAACTCTTCGTGTTGTTGTTTGTTTAGTGTTTTCCAATTTTCCCTGAAGTGGTTTGATTTTATGGATTACAGTGGAACGTTTTATCCAGGAAGTTGTCTAAAAGGGATTGAATTTGTTGTTGCCTAATTGTTTTTTGGTCAGTTTCCACACTACTTTCCTTCCATCTATAGCATTTCTTAATATTCCTCAGTTCCTTTGGCTTTGATGCCTCATGATTGACTATTGCTCTGTTCAAGTAGACTGTGGTTTTGCTGTGATCTGATAGGGGCGTCAGTGGGCTGACTGTGAACGCTCTGAGAGACTCTGGGTTGAGGTCAGTGATAAAGTCGTCTACAGTACTACTGTTAAAGGGATGAGCTATATATGTGTACCTACCGTAAGAGTCAGGTTCTTGTCCAGTTCTGGCATTTAGGTCGCCACAGACTAGTGGTATGTCCCTGGGCCTGGAAATGGTTGATCTCCCCCTCTAGGATGGAGAAGCTGTCATCGTTAAAGTATGGGGATTCTAGTGGGGGGATGTACCGTAACACATGAGGACATTTTTCTCTGTTGAGGTAATTTCCTTATTCATTTCTAGTCAGATGTAAAATGTTCCTGTTTTGACTAATTTAATAGAGTGTGTTAGGTCTGTTCTAAACCAAATTAACATACCCCCTGTTTCACACCTGGTAGTTTGGTGGATGGGACTACCGTCTCCTTGATACCATGTTTCTTGTAGGATGACAATATCTGTATTTCCTTGATGAAGTCTGGGTTCCTGCTCTTTAGGCCAAAGGCAGATGACCTCAGACCTTGTATATTCCAGGATGAGATAGTGAAAGCTTTGTGTTCCATAGAGTCTAGTGTGGTTTAGGCCCGGACCATCACAAACATGCCTCTCTCTCTCTCTCTCTCTCTCTCTCTCTCTCTCTCTCTCTCTCTCTCTCTCTCTCTCTCTCTCTCTCTCTCTCTCTCTCTCTATCACCTTCATTATTATCCTCTGTCGTTCCTTCACTATGCCATGAAGAGACTACAGAGCTGATTATCTAGGATAATCACTTCTGCTTCCCCATGCCAATGTTCTGTTAGATTAATACGCATGCATGCATACGTGGAAGTGCTTTGCCCTTACAGGCCTACTTCCAGAGAATCCAACACCACAACACGTCTCGTCCACAGACCCCCCGATGGTATGCTCCCCTGTAGTGCAGCCAGTAGCTTTTCAAAGGGGGATAATTACTCTCTCCCCAGTCTTTGCTGTCTCTGTGTCTCACCCTGGTTCGAACTACCTGGAGTCCCAGCACGCCTCACAGCGTGACTCTGTGCTAGCTGACTAATGCTCGGTGTGGTGTGTCACCGCTAATGAGAAGAGCCAGAGAAAATCAAAGCAGTCAAGCTCATAATTTCTCCCTGTCCTCTCCCTTCCCTCCCCTCCCTGTCTTCACCACTGGGTTTTGTCCCAGATTGCACCCTATTCCCTATATAATGCACAACTTTTGACCAGAACCAATAGGGCACTATGGGCGCCGATGGAAAAAGTAGTGCACTACTTTTTCCAAAGGGGAAAGGATGCTTTTTGGGATACCCTCCTGTCCTGTTTGAGAAGAGATGAGGAGAGGATCAATTCCATGCTGCCGGACCAATTAGGAGTCAGAGAGACGTAACGAGGACCTCTTGCATGTCAACAACACACTCAGAAGACATCCTAAATGGCACCCTCTTCCATATGTAGTGCACTAAATCTGACCAGGGCTCTTAGGCCCAGAGGGTGTTATTTGATGATGATGAAGGAGGGGTTCGGGAACTAACAACTGAACTGTCGACAGCCAGACTCAGTCAGTCGATGATGATGATGATGATGAAGGAGGGGTTCGGGAACTAACAACTGAACTGTCGACAGCCAGACTCAGTCAGTCGATGGTGATGATGATGAAGGAGGGGCTCGGTAACTAACAACTGAACTGTTGGCAGCCAGACTGATGATGATGATGAAGGAGGGGTTCGGGAACTAACAACTGAACTGTCGGCAGCCAGACTCAGTCAGTCGATGATGATGATGATGATGAAGGAGGGGCTCGGTAACTAACAACTGAACTGTCGGCAGCCAGACTCAGTCAGTCGATGATGATGATGATGAAGGAGGGGCTCGGTAACTAACAACTGAACTGTCGGCAGCCAGACTCAGTCAGTCGATGATGATGATGATGAAGGAGGGGCTCGGTAACTAACAACTGAACTGTCGGCAGCCAGACTCAGTCAGTCGATGATGATGATGATGAAGGAGGGGCTCGGTAACTAACAACTGAACTGTCGGCAGCCAGACTCAGTCAGTTGATGATGATGATGATGATGATGATGATGATGAAGGAGGGGCTCGGTAACTAACAACTGAACAGTCGGCAGCCAGACTCAGTCAGTCGATGATGATGATGTTGATGAAGGAGGGGCTCGGTAACTAACAACTGAACTGTCGGCAGGCAGACTCAGTCAGTCGATGATGATGATGATGATGAAGAGGGGTTCAACTGACACCACAATAGAGAAACAACCTACATCTTAACAAGAGACATGCACACACCTGTTCTTGCAACCTGGACTCAAGTGTAGATGTAACATAGTCAATGTAAATCTGTTTCCCTCCATTTAGTATGATATGTTACGTTTCATATGGTATGTATTCATTTATAGATGTCCATCATCCATTTCGTATGATATGTTACGAATTACAATTCATATAATATGTTACGAATTGCCAATTGGTACTATAAGTTACACATTTGCAATAAGTATGATATGTTACGAATACCTATTTGTTGTGGCTAGGTGGCTAGGTGGCTAACGCTAATCTTAGCTAGGTGGTTAACATTAGCTAGGCTAGGGGTTAGGGTTAGGGGTTAAGCATAGGGTTAAGGTTAGGGGTTGCTTAGGTTAGGTTGCTTAGGTTAAGGTTAGGTTGCTTAGGTTAGGGTTAGGTTGCTTAGGGTTAAGGTTAGGGGTTAAGCTTAGGGTTAGGGTTAGGGGTTAGGGTTAGGGTTAGTGGAAGGGTTAGCTAACATAGTTGCAAGTAGTTGCAAATAGTTACTAATGAACTAAAATGCTAATGTTGTCCATGATGAGATACGCCTACCCCTCCACACCAACCAACCACCTTCCTTTCATTTTTGTCTTAAGTATGGAAAGGGGGATAGATACTTAGTCATTTCTACAACTGAATGCCTTCAACTGAAATGTATCTTCCTCCTTTAACCCGACCCCTCTGAATCAGAGAGGGGAACAGTGGGTTAAAATGCCTTGCTCAGAAGCGGAACGACAGATTTTTACCTTGACAGCTCAGGGATTCATTCAAGCTCTAACCACTAGGTTACCTGCCTCCCCAAGTAACCTTCTGTCTTAATAACCATACAAAACGTAACACACACTCATTGGGGTGTCCCGGGAAATATGTTACGTCTAGTCTGTGAGACCAGGCTGGATGTTGTCAGGGAGACTCAGTGGATATAATCAGATAATGAAGGGGTGTTTGGTAGCTATAGGTCTAAATAAGTGACACCACAACAGAGCAGCCTTTTGCATCTTAGCAAGAGATTGTCAGGGATTCAGTGAATGTTATTACAGTGTGGAGGACTGGGTAACAGGATGTTGTTACAGAATGGAGGACTGGGTAACAGGATGTTGTTACAGAATGGAGGACTGGGTAACAGGATGTTGTTACAGAATGGAGGACTGGTTATTAACTAACAGGATGTTATTACAGAATGGAGGATTGGGTAACAGGATGTTATTACAGAATGGAGGACTGGGTAACAGGATGTTGTTACAGAATGGAGGACTGGGTAACAGGATGTTGTTACAGAATGGAGGACTGGTTAACTAACAGGATGTTGTTACAGAATGGAGGACTGGGTAACAGGATGTTATTACAGAATGGAGGACTGGTTAACTAACAGGATGTTATTACAGAATGGAGGACTGGGTAACAGGATGTTATTACAGAATGGAGGACTGGGTAACAGGATGTTGTTACAGAATGGAGGACTGGGTAACAGGATGTTGTTACAGAATGGAGGACTGGTTAACTAACAGGATGTTGTTACAGAATTTAGGACTGGGTAACAGGATGTTATTACAGAATGGAGGACTGGGTAACAGGATGTTGTTACAGAATGGAGGACTGGGTAACAGGATGTTGTTACAGAATGGAGGACTGGGTAACAGGATGTTGTTACAGAATGGAGGACTGGGTAACAGGATGTTATTACAGAATGGAGGACTGGGAAACTAACAGGATGTTATTACCGAATGGAGGACTGGGTAACTAACAGGATGTTATTACAGAATGGAGGACTGGGTAACAGGATGTTGTTACATAATGGAGGACTGGATAACAGGATGTTGTTACAGAATGGAGGACTGGTTAACTAACAGGATGTTGTTACAGAATGGAGGACTGGGTAACAGGATGTTATTACAGAATGGAGGACTGGGTAACAGGATGTTATTACAGAATGGAGGACTGGGTAACTAACAGGATGTTATTTTTACCTTGACAGCTCAGGGATTCATTCAAGCTCTAACCACTAGGTTACCTGCCTCCCCAAGTAACCTTCTGTCTTAATAACCATACAAAACGTAACACACACTCATTGGGGTGTCCCGGGAAATATGTTACGTCTAGTCTGTGAGACCAGGCTGGATGTTGTCAGGGAGACTCAGTGGATATAATCAGATAATGAAGGGGTGTTTGGTAGCTATAGGTCTAAATAAGTGACACCACAACAGAGCAGCCTTTTGCATCTTAGCAAGAGATTGTCAGGGATTCAGTGAATGTTATTACAGTGTGGAGGACTGGGTAACAGGATGTTGTTACAGAATGGAGGACTGGGTAACAGGATGTTGTTACAGAATGGAGGACTGGGTAACAGGATGTTGTTACAGAATGGAGGACTGGTTATTAACTAACAGGATGTTATTACAGAATGGAGGATTGGGTAACAGGATGTTATTACAGAATGGAGGACTGGGTAACAGGATGTTGTTACAGAATGGAGGACTGGGTAACAGGATGTTGTTACAGAATGGAGGACTGGTTAACTAACAGGATGTTGTTACAGAATGGAGGACTGGGTAACAGGATGTTATTACAGAATGGAGGACTGGTTAACTAACAGGATGTTATTACAGAATGGAGGACTGGGTAACAGGATGTTATTACAGAATGGAGGACTGGGTAACAGGATGTTGTTACAGAATGGAGGACTGGGTAACAGGATGTTGTTACAGAATGGAGGACTGGTTAACTAACAGGATGTTGTTACAGAATTTAGGACTGGGTAACAGGATGTTATTACAGAATGGAGGACTGGGTAACAGGATGTTGTTACAGAATGGAGGACTGGGTAACAGGATGTTGTTACAGAATGGAGGACTGGGTAACAGGATGTTGTTACAGAATGGAGGACTGGGTAACAGGATGTTATTACAGAATGGAGGACTGGGGAAACTAACAGGATGTTATTACCGAATGGAGGACTGGGTAACTAACAGGATGTTATTACAGAATGGAGGACTGGGTAACAGGATGTTGTTACATAATGGAGGACTGGATAACAGGATGTTGTTACAGAATGGAGGACTGGTTAACTAACAGGATGTTGTTACAGAATGGAGGACTGGGTAACAGGATGTTATTACAGAATGGAGGACTGGGTAACAGGATGTTATTACAGAATGGAGGACTGGGTAACTAACAGGATGTTATTACAGAATGGAGGACTGGGTAACTAACAGGATGTTATTACAGAATGGAGGACTGGGTTACTAACAGGATGTTATTACAGAATGGAGGACTGGGTAACTAACAGGATGTTATTACAGAATGGAGGACTGGGTTACTAACAGGATGTTATTACAGAATGGAGGACTGGGTTACTAACAGGCAGGTCAACAGTACTTCCTACTGCCTCCACAATAAGAACCATACTGGGTGGATACTATCAGCTTCTTCTCAGTGACTGCCTGCACAACAGAGTGGCAACAGCCTTTTGTTTGATATCTGTGGAATACGGTGGATGGGAAGGGTGTGTGTGTGTGTGAGTGGACTGTGTGTGTGTGTGTGTGTGTGTGTGTGTGTGTGTGTGTGTGTGTGTGTGTGTGTGTGTGTGTGTGTGTGTGTGTGTGTGTGTGTGTGTTCATACGTTCCTGGCAGGTGCTGTGGTATTTAGAGGACAGCTGTCGCCGTGCCGGCTGGCTGCCTGGTCAACATCACCGTGGCAACAGCTGCTCGCTGACCCTGGCGTATGGGGATGTCCGCTCTCATATGGCACACACACTAACACACATACACACACATCACACACAGACACACACACTGACACACACACACATACACACACACATAAACACACACATAAACACACACACACACACACCGACACACACATACACACTTACACACACATATTCACACACACCCTGGTGTATAGTAGTCCATTCTCAGCTGCGTCCTATCCCTCTTTCTGGCCAACCAACTGGGGTTCAATTTTACCCCTTCGATGTTGTCTCTAAACCTTCTGAGGATTAAACTGCTGACAAACTGAGCTATTAACATCTTTACAGTTCCACAACCTATCTTAACAGTTCTAGAACCCATATTTACAGTTCCAAAGGCTCTTAACAGTTCCAGAACCCATCTTTACAGTTCCACAGCCTCTTAACAGTTCTAGAACCCATCTGTACAGTTCCACAGCCTATCTTAACAGTTCTAGAACCCATATTTACAGTTCCACAGCCTCTTAGCAGTTCTAGAACCCATCTTTACAGTTCCACAGCCTCTTAGCAGTTCTAGAACCCATCTTTACAGTTCCACAGCCTCTTAGCAGTTCTAGAACCCATCTTTACAGTTCCACAAACTATTTTAACAGTTCAAGAATCCATCTTTACAGTTTCACAGCCTATCTTAAACAGTTCTAGAACCCATCTTTACAGTCTAGAACACATTTTTAGGATTCCAGAACCCACCGTGCCTGTTTCACACTGTCACGCCCTGACCTGTTGGAGCCTTTTTATGTCTCATTTTGGTTTGGTCAGGGTGTGATTTGGGGTGGGCATTCTATGTTATAGTTTTGTATTTCTTTGTTTTGGCTGAGTGTGGCTCTCAATCAGGGACAGCTGTCTATCGTTGTCTCTGATTGGGAACCACACTTAAGCAGCTAATTTTCCCTCCATCTTTGTGGGAGGTTGACTCTGTTATTGTGTGTATGCTGTTGGTGCTACACCTATTTGATCGTCGTTTGTTGTTTTTGTATTGTGTGAGTTAACCAAATAAATATGTTTAACTCCACCCGGCACGCTGCGCCTTGGTCCGTCTTTGAAGATCGTGACACACACAGCTAAAATTCCTTACTAGCTCTCCTATTGTGTTTGGAGTTAATGCTTTTTCTAAAGATTTAGCCCATATTAGGATGATTTGATATGTTGTGTTGCACTGATGCTTTTATTTGACTCATTTGACGTTTACAACTGTAGTATTTGTTGACGTTGACAGCAGTAGTATCTGTTGACGTTTACAGCAGTAGTATTTGTTGACTTTTACAGCAGTGGTATCTGTTGACGTTTACAGCAGTGGTATTTGTTGACGTTTACAGCAGTGGTATCTGTTGACGTTTACAGCAGTGGTATCTGTTGACGTTTACAGCAGTGGTATCTGTTGACGTTTACAGCAGTGGTATCTGTTGACGTTTACAGCAGTGGTATCTGTTGACGTTTACAGCAGTGGTATCTGTTGATGTATTAGTCAACTTTGCCCTATAATGACTCAGTAATAGACACACAACATTGCATTTAATAGTTACATAAATGTCAGTGAGCAGTAAAGAGTAAAGTAATGAAGTGCATCTTCAGTATACAAGGCGACTCGTAGGACCAGGCATAACTGGTGCTGTATATACAGGCCTCCAGGTTCACTCAAACCAAATGGAACAGCAGTGTGTTTAAAACTCTACGACATACATGAAGGTGTTTTATAGAGGGCTTGTAGTGCCTACCACGAGTCCCAAATGGCACCCTATTCCCTTTATAGTGCACTACTTTTGACCAGGGCCCATAAGGTTCTGGTCAAAAGTAGTGCACTATATAGGGAATAGGGTACCATTTGGACTCAACTTAGTTGTGATGTATTATCTTGCATTTCTTCACGCCCCATTGACACCAACATGACAACACTGATGGATGGATAGAATCCATAAGATGCTTCAGGACCTACCGCAGGTGACTCATTTCTCTTTCCCTGACTAGTTAACAGAGTGACACAGAAAGCCCTCTCCGTTTCATAGAGTTACCTCCTAACAGGGCTTGGTCCAAGTTAACAAGCCTGTACATGGCACTTATAGCTGGTAATGACTAATTGGCCCTGTGACTGTCTGTGACAGAGTGACTGTCTGTGACAGAGTGACTGTGAGTCACCATGTATGAACCCTGTGGTGTCCCCACTCATAGAAAGTGTCCTGGACTATACCTGTTGGGGTGGTGTGAGGGTCGCTGGTGTCCCCACTCATAGCAGGTGTCCTGGACTATACCTGTGGGGGTGGTGTGAGGGTCGCTGGTGTCCCCATTCATAGCAGGTGTCCTGGACTATACCTGTGGGGGTACGTTGGTGTCCCCACTCATAGCAGGTGTCCTGGACTTTGCCTGATTGGCTAGGTGATTGATGGGCTGGTTATTTATATAGTCTTAACAATACATAGACATTATAACAGGCATTATAACAGGCATTATAACAGGGTATAACAGATTAAAAAAATCTGCTACCGGACTAAAGGATTCATATGCTAATCCAGAGTTAACTCTGTAAAACTGTTTACAGCTCACACTACAAAGGGTTTAATTGTCCATGTTAAAATGTAATCTTCAGACTAAAACTTAAAATCAATACTGGAAATTATACTTCAGACTCATTACCTAAACACATCATGGACTTAATCAACACAACAACCCCTTTTTAATTAAAATGAACCATATGCCGTCTGGTTGGCCAAATCTCCCTTAAACAGATAGCTGATTTACCCCACATATCTCAGGGGGGGTTATTCCTATGAAATAAACAAGACGTTAAATTTCATCCGAGACCCTCACCAATCCCAATGCCCTCTTATGCCCTCAGTAGCTTACACCACCAGACTGGTTCAGTGTGTGTGAGCATCTGAGAGACTGAGGGGAGAAGCGTGTGGATTATAGCTGGTTCGTTTTAGGTGATGTTTGACTCGTTAGGCTGGAAGCCCGGTGGAATCTGGGGATTACATGGCGGGGGGGGCCAAGGTCAGAGTGGGACGACCATCTGTAAGCTAAGGACCAGTTTACCCAGTCACTACCACTCTATAAACCCTTCTGTCTCTCTGTTACCCAGTCACTACCTCTCCATAAACCCTTCTGTCTCTCTGTTACCCAGTCACTACCACTCCATAAACCCTTCTGTCTCTCTGTTACCCAGTCACTACCTCTCCATAAACCCTTCTGTCTCTCTGTTACCCAGTCACTACCACTCCATAAACCCTTCTGTCTCTCTGTTACCCAGTCACTACCACTCCATAAACCCTTCTGTCTCTCTGTTACCCAGTCACTACCACTCCATAAACCCTTCTGTCTCTCTGTTACCCAGTCACTACCTCTCCATAAACCCTTCTGTCTCTCTGTTACCCAGTCACTACCTCTCCATAAACCCTTCTGTCTCTCTGTTACCCAGTCACTACCTCTCCATAAACCCTTCTGTCTCTCTGTTACCCAGTCACTACCACTCCAGAGTAGTGATCTACATGGGTAGAGTAGTGCACTACATGGGTAGAGTAGTGCACTACATGGGTAGAGTAGTGAACCACATGGGTAGAGTAGTGAACCACATGGGTAGAGTAGTGAACCACATGGGTAGAGTAGTGAACTACATGGGTAGAGTAGTGAACTACATGGGTAGAGTAGTGAACCACATGGGTAGAGTAGTGAACTACATGGGTAGAGTAGTGAACTACATGGGTAGAGTAGTGAACCACATGGGTAGAGTAGTGAACTACATGGGTAGAGTAGTGAACCACATGGGTAGAGTAGTGAACTACATGGGTAGAGTAGTGAACTACATGGGTAGAGTAGTGAACCACATGGGTAGAGTAGTGCACTACATGGATAGAGTAGTAAACTACATGGATAGAGTAGTAAACTACATGGGTAGAGTAGTGAACTACATGGGTAGAGTAGTGAACCACATGGGTAGAGTAGTGAACCACATGGGTAGAGTAGTGCACTACATGGATAGAGTAGTGAACTACATGGGTAGAGTAGTGAACTACATGGATAGAGTAGTGAACCACATGGGTAGAGTAGTGCACTACATGGGTAGAGTAGTGTGTCAGAGAGCATCCTTTAGGACTGAGCCCTTCCTCTAAATAATATGTCTGGAAGTCTCTCCATGACAACCCCATACTGCCCAGTGAAGCAGCTAATAGCATCAGCCTGTTACGTGTGTGTGTGTCTCATTAGAGCCAGTCAGACAGGCTGCTGGGACCAGGACTATTGTAGTACGTGACAAGGGGAAGATGCCTAAGCATAGCTCTGGTTTTGTACCATTGGCTGTTGGAAGAAATGTAGACAAAGGACTTGAGACATAATTATGAGACAAGATCATGCGTCTGTATGTTATGGATAGTGAATCATATAATTTGTCCTCCGACTGCGTTAATGATGGCTATTTTGACAGAAACAACAGACACAGGACTTGAGATACAGAATGAGGAGTGACTCACTATTCTGTGAATCACAGAATTGATCTAGTCACTCTCTCACACACACACACACACACACACACACAAAACACACACACACACACTGACAGTCCGGCTTCACAGAGCACCTAATTGAACGATTAAGGCTCAGAGGGCAGCTCTATACTGTTCTTATAGACGGAGACAGACTCTCTCTCCCAGGGCAGCTCTATACTGTTCTTATAGACGGAGACACACTCTCTCTCTCTCCCAGGGCAGCTCTATACTGTTCTTATAGACGGAGACACACTCTCTCTCCCAGGGCAGCTCTATACATCAGATGTCTCAGAGGTTTGAGTAAAACACAAAAAAACAGTAAAACAGTTAAACAGTAAAAAATAACTAAATACACTTAAAAACAGTAGAGAATCCCCAAAACCATGGCTAGATGGCGAGGACATTTTCATTGCGGCCCTCCAGACCTCGTTGAAGACCGAATGCAACCCCCGGGGAAGAATTTGTTTGATACTCCTGTTGAGACAGTCTGTACCCAAGACACGTTGAACCCAAGACACGTTGAACCCAAGACACGTTGAACCCAAGACACGTTGAACCCAAGACACGTTGTACCCAAGACATGTTGAACCCAAGACACGTTGAACCCAAGACACGTTGTACCCAAGACACGTTGTACCCAAGACACGTTGAACCCAAGACACGTTGAACCCAAGACACGTTGTACCCAAGACACGTTGAACCCAAGACACTGTGTACCCAAGACACTGTGTACCCAAGACACGTTGAACCCAAGACACGTTGAACCCAAGACACGTTGAACCCAAGACACGTTGAACCCAAGACACGTTGTACCCAAGACACGTTGAACCCAAGACACTGTGTACCCAAGACACTGTGTACCCAAGACATGTTGAACCCAAGACACGTTGAACCCAAGACACGTTGAACCCAAGACACGTTGTACCCAAGACACGTTGAACCCAAGACACGTTGTACCCAAGACACGTTGTACCCAAGACACGTTGAACCCAAGACACGTTGAACCCAAGACACGTTGTACCCAAGACACGTTGAACCCAATACACTGTGTACCCAAGACACTGTGTACCCAAGACACGTTGAACCCAAGACACGTTGTACCCAAGACACGTTGAACCCAAGACACGTTGAACCCAAGACACTGTGTACCCAAGACACGTTGTACCCAAGACACGTTGTACCCAAGACACTGTGTACCCAAGACACTGTGTACCCAATACACTGTGTACCCAATACACTGTATACCCAAGATACTGTGTACCCAAGACACTCTCTACCCAAGACACTTTGTACCCAAAACACTGTGTACCCAAGACACTTTGTACCCAAGACATTGTGTACCCAAGACAGGATGTACCCAAGACAGTCTGTACCCAAGACAGTTTGTACCCAAGACAGTCTGTATCCAAGACACACTGTACCCGAGACAGTCTGTACCCAAGACACTCTCTACCCAAGACACTCTCTATCCAAGACACTCTCTACCCAAGACACTCTGTACCCAAGACACGCTGTACCCAAAACACTGTGTACCCAAGACACTTTGTACCCAAGACACACTGTACCCAAGACACTGTGTACCCAAGACACATTGTACCCAAGACACTTTGTACCCCCCAAGACACTTTGTACCCAAGACAGTCTGTAGCCAAGACAGTCTGTACCCAAGACATCCTGTACCCAAGACACTGTGTACCCAAGACACACTGTACCCAAGACACACTGTACCCAAGACACTGTGTACCCAATACACTTTGTACCCAAGACACTTTGCACCCAAGACACTCTGTACCCAATACCCTCTGTACCCAAGACACACTGTACCCAAAACACTGTGTACCCAAGATACTTTGTACCCAATACACTCTGTACCCAAGACACTTTGTACCCAAGACACTCTGTACCCAAGACACTCTGTACCCAAGACACATTGTACCCAAGACACTCTGTACCCAAGACACATTGTACCCAAGACAGTCTGTACCCAAGACACTCTCTACCCAAGACACTCTGTACCCAAGCCACACTGTACCCAATACACTGTGTACCCAAGACACTTTGTACCCAAGACACACTGTACCCAAGACACTGTGTACCCAAGACACATTGTACCCAAGACACTTTGTACCCAAGACACTTTGTACCCAAGACAGTCTGTAGCCAAGACAGTCTGTACCCAAGACAGTCTGTACCCAAGACATTCTGTACCCAAGACACTTTGTACCCAAGACACTCTGTACCCAAGACACACTGTACCCAAGACACTGTGTACCCAAGACACATTGTACCCAAGACACTTTGTACCCAAGACAGTCTGTAGCCAAGACAGTCTGTACCCAAGACAGTCTGTACCCAAGACACACTGTACCCAAGACACTGTGTACCCAAGACACTCTCTACCCAAGACACTCTATACCCAAGACACACTGTACCCAAGACACTCTGTACCCAAGACACACTGTACCCAAGACACACTGTACCCAAGACACTGTGTACCCAAAACACATTGTACCCAATGCACTTTGTACCCAAGACACTGTGTACCCAAGACACTTTGCACCCAAGACACATTGTACCCAAGACACTGTGTACCCAATACACTGTGTACCCAAGACACTGTGTACCCAAAGCACTTACTACCCAAGACACTTTTTACGCAAGACAGACTGTACCCAAGACACTGTGTACCCAATAAACTTTGTACCCAAGACACTTAGTACCCAAGACACTTAATACCCAAGACACTTTGTACCCAAGACACTTTGTACCCAAGACACTTAGTACCCAAGACACTTAGTTTGCAAGACACTTAGTACCCAAGACACTTAGTACCCAAGACACTTTGTACCCAAGACACTTTGTACCCAAGACACTTAGTTTGCAAGACACTTTTTACCCAAGACACTTTGTACCCAAGACACTCTGTACCCAAGACACTTTGTACCCAAGACACAGAGTTTACAGAGTCTGTACCCAAAAGAGTCTGTACCCAATACACTGTGTACCCAAGACACTATGTCACCAAGACAGTCTGTACCCAAGACAGTCTGTACCCAAGACACTGTGTACCCAAGACAATATGTACCCAATACACTGTGTACCCAAGACACTGTGTACCCAAGACACTCTATACCCAAGACACTTTACACCCAAGACACTGTGTACCCAAGACACTCTATACCCAAGACACTTTACACCCAATACACTTTGTACCCAAGACACTCTATACCCAAGACACTTTGCACCCAAGACACATTGTACCCAAGGCACTCTATACCCAAGACACTTTACACCCAATACACATTGTACCCAAGACACTCTATACCCAAGACACTTTACACCCAATACACATTGTACCCAAGACACTCTATACCCAAGACACTGTGTACCCAAGACAATATGTACCCAATACACTGTGTACCCAAGACACTGTGTACCCAAGACACTCTATACCCAAGACAATTTACACCCAAGACACATTGTACCCAATACACTTTGTACCCAATACACTGTGTACCCAAGACACTCTATACCCAAGACACTTTACACCCAAGACACTGTGTACCCAAGACACTCTATACCCAAGACACTTTACACCCAATACACTTTGTACCCAAGACACTCTATACCCAAGACACTTTACACCCAAGACACATTGTACCCAAGGCACTCTATACCCAAGACACTTTACACCCAATACACATTGTACCCAAGACACTCTATACCCAAGACACTTTACACCCAATACACATTGTACCCAAGACACTCTATACCCAAGACACTTTACACCCAAGACACATTGTACCCAAGACACTCTATACCCAAGACACTTTACACCCAATACACATTGTACCCAAGACTCTCTATACCCAAGACACTTTACACCCAGGACACATTGTACCCAAGGCACTCTGTACTCAAGGGCAACAACCCTACACATTTATATGCTGGATATTTCTGAATCTACGTCTTTCAACCTAGTATTGCGTTTTTCTGTGTTACTGTTTCCCCATGTTATCCATTGCCTCTTATTTTTCTACACTTATCTAATTGTAGTGAAAGGGAGTCACATCTCTCTTCTCGTTTCTTCTTCTCTGTTCCACCATTACTAGAAATATGAGTCATATTTCTTCACTCTTCTTCTGACCCCAGAGCCCCCGGTGCCCATCGCTCCCCCGCAGCTGACAGCGGTCGGCGCCACCTACATGTGGATCCAACTCAACGCTAACTCCATCAATGGAGACGGCCCAATCATCGACCGAGAGGTATTTCTATCTACTGATGGTTTATCGGAATCGGGACGGATTGGCCACGTCCCAGAATGCACCTTCATTCTCTATATAGTGTACTACTCCAATATGTCCGCAGTCAAACGTAGTGGCGCTACACAGAGTGCCATAAGCGATCATTCTGACGTGTTCCAGTGTTTATAGCAATGTTTTCCAATCCTGGTCCTGGGGAACCAATCTTTTTTTTTTGTTGCATGATTACTTGATGATGAGTGAATTCGTTAAATCATTATTCGTTATTATTATCAGTATTAGGGCTATGGTAATACATAGCACTAGTCCCCAGGACCTGGATTCAGCAGCCCTGGTGTATACGGCATCTTAACCTAACTTCCAACACTTAACCCAGGTGGAGTACCGTACCGTGTCAGGGACCATGTATGACCTGCAGCCAGTGGACAAGACCACCCATAAGATCGGCCACCTGACCCCAGACACAGACTATGAGATCAGTGTGCTGTTGACCAGGCCCCTGGATGGAGGGACTGGGGCCCCAGGGCCTCCTCTCAGGGCCAGGACCAAGTGTGCTGGTGAGTCTTGAAGAAAGTTATATACTAAACACACACACACACACCCGTACCCCGTATCACGTACCCCGTACCCCCGGACCCCGTATCCCGTATCCCGTAACCCATAACCCCACTGAAGGTCAGAACCAAGTATGATGTTGAGTCCTACCTTACACAGTTACTTAAATAGAGAAGGTGGTAGGTACCCTTATGAACCGAGATCTATGCTTGGTAATTTTCTCCTAACCAAACCAAAACAACACTGGATCATTTAATGAATCTTACTTACCAAGAGTTCTGTTGTTGGTTGTGTATTGGGTTGACGTTTACGACGCCTGCCTGTTGTCAATCCGAGTGTCTACTTCAACAGCAACAGAGAGAACGTACCAACATAACAGCATCTGGTGTGTACAAACATTGTCACTTTAACGCAGGCATTAGCAGGGACGCCGTATATGCACATAAACAGCATGAAGACCCTTAATGATACAAATTGCCCTTCTCACAACATTAACCAACTAAATACTCCATGAATACCTTACTGCCAGAACACAAGGCTGCCTCTCCAATGGCACTCTATTCTCTACACAGAGACCTGGTCTAAGGGTAGTGCACTATATAGGGAATAGGGTGCCATTTGGGACACAGCTCCAGCTCTACTCCGAGTAGGAAACAAACCCGCAGCCTCAGCACTTTATAATTCTATTTCCTGTCCAGAGAAGTGAAGTGCTGATGGAAATGGGATTTTCCTACCTCCCGGCTGTCTGCCGTAACCAGGGCCGTAACCAAGGCTCTGAACTCCTGGTGAAGGTCCTTCCTGCTTCTCATGTGATAGGCTGATGGGGATGGATGGTGGCTACCTGGTTAGCCTTCATAGCGGGGCCTAGCGCTGTAGCTCCCTCCCTCCATCCACCCTCTCCCCCTCCCTCTCCCTCCCTTCCTCCCACCACCATTTCACCCTCTCCCCCTCCATCCCACCACCCTCTCCCCCTCCCATCACCCTCCCACCACCCTCTCCCCCTCCCACCACCCTCTCCCCTCCCTCCCTCCCTCCCTCCCACCACCCTCTCCCCCTCCCTCCCTCCCTCCCTCCCTCCCTCCCACTACCCTCTCCCCCTCCCTCCCTCCCTCCCTCCCTCCCACCACCCTCTCCCCCCTCCCTCCCTCCCTCCCTCCCACCACCTTCTCCCCCTCCCTCCCTCCCTCCCTCCCTCCCTCCCTCCCACCACCCTCTCCCCCCTCCCCTCTCTCCATCCCCAGTCAAAGGAGATTGATGTTTGAGGAAGCGCCTCTTGATCTTGTCTGGCTCTCTGCTGGTCGTTCTCACACACACACACACACACACACACACACACACACACACACACACACACACACACACACACACACACACACACACACACTGACAGTCCGGCGTCACAGAGCACCTAATTGAACGATTAAGGCTCAGAGGGCAGCTCTATACATCACTGTTCTTATAGACGGAGACACACACACACACTCTCACTCTCCCAGGGCAGCTCTATAGATCAGTGTTGTAATAGACAGATCCATAGCCTCTCTCTGCACTGCGGCTGGAGAAGGCTTTAATGTGCATGCGTGTGTGTGCATGCGTGTCTGTACTTTACAGCGCTGCGTCTGTCCAATGTCTGTTATTATTTGTAGTCATTGCTACTCGGTCACATTATGAATTGAGTATTATTTCCATTGACAAATATACATGTTAACTCTTTAGAAAAATGGGAAAGTATAACACAAGGATGAATTGGAAGAATTAATGGGAGGGGTTACGGGAGGGGTTAGGGGAGGGGTTATGGGAGGGGTTAGGGGAGGGGTTAGGGGAGGGGTTAGGGGAGGAATCCCTTTGAAAGTTGACATGTTTCTTCTTCTCAAAGACATTTTTATGTTTTCTTTATATTTTCTTTGTTGGCTTCAAAATAGTATTTTTGTCCCAATGATTTTCTGATGGCTTTTTCCCTTTGTTGTGTAACTCAAGTGGGTTGTACAGTAATTCTGACAACTGGGAGCTCTTTATTTGTGTGTATATCTCTTTGTGCTTTTGTTTGACCTTTCAGTATAGAGACATTCATTACCTATCTATACAAGCCTTTCAGTATAGAGACATTCATTACCTATCTTTACAAGCCTTTCAGTATAGAGACATTTATTACCTATCTTTACAAGCCTTTCAGTATAGAGACATTCATTTCCTATCTTACAAGCCTTTCAGTATAGAGACATTCATTACCTATCTTTACAAGCCTTTCAGTATAGAGACATTCATTACCTATCTTTACAAGCCTTTCAGTATAGAGACATTCATTACCTATCTTTACAAGCCTTTCAGTATAGAGACATTCATTACCTATCTTTACAAACCTTTCAGTATAGAGACATTCATTACCTATCTTTACAAGCCTTTCAGTATAGAGACATTCATTACCTATCTTTACAAACCTTTCAGTATAGAGACATTCATTACTTATCTTTACAAACCTTTCAGTATAGGGACATTCATTAAAACCTGTTAGGGAGCAGCGGCAGTGTATCGGAGGTTCGGAGAGTCTGGCGTGCCCAAAGTAAAATGCCCAGAAACTAGGATATGCACATAATTAAAATAATGTCTGTGAGTATAACAGAACTGATTTGGCAAGCGAAAACCAGAGGAAAATCCATCCGGAAAATGTGATTTTGTGATGTCACACTTTGTCCATTGACATGCTATTGAAGGGGGATCTAGCGCCCAGATTGCAGATGTCAACAGTCTTGAAAAACCAAGGAGTAAGAGCTCAGGAGTGGACTCTACTGTTTAGCGTGCGTGACAGAGAGCATGCGCTTCGGTTTTTTCCTTTTCTATCGACCAGGTTAATATCCGTGTGAAATAGTATAGTTTATATACATATTAGGGTACCTGAGGATTGATTACAAACGTTGTTTGAATTGTTTGGACAAATGTATAGGTAACCTTTCAATGTTTTCTATGACTTGTATATTGAACGAGTGGAACGGTGGATTTCTGAACAAAACGCGCCAACCAAACTGAGGTTTTGGGACTTAAAGAGGGACTTTATCGAACAAAAGGACCATTTATTGTGTAGCTGGGACCCTTTGGATTGTCATCAGAGGAAGATCTTCAAAGGTAAGCAATTTATTTTATCGCTATTTTTGAGTTTTGTGACACCCGTGCTGGTTATGTTATTATGCTAATGCAGGAAGTAGCGCTGTCCTCAGACAATCAAATGCTATGCTTTCGCCGTAAAGCATTTTTGAAATCTGACAACGCTGTGAGATTACCTAGATTCTTTTGAACAGTGTGCAACACTTGTATTTTCACAACCGGCCGTGATTGGGAGTCCCATAGGGCGGTGCACAATTGGCCCAGCGTCATCGTGGGTTAGGGTTTGGTCGGGGTGGGCCTTCATTGTAAATAAGAATTTGTTCTTAACTGACTTGCCTAGTTAAATAAATAAAATAAAAATACTGATTTAGTTAGCCCTGTACAACAGAACCAATGGGTCCTGTGTGAATACTGATATAGTTAACCCTGTAAAACAGAACCAATGGGTCCTGTGTGAATACTGATTTAGTTAGCCCTGTACAACAGAACCAATGGATCCTGTGTGAATACTTATTTAGTTAGCCCTGTACAACAGAACCAATGGGTCCTGTGTGAATACTGATTTAGTTAGCCCTGTACAACAGAACCAATGGATCCTGTGTGAATACTGATATAGTTAGCCCTGTACAACAGAACCTATGCTGCTGCCCACACCAGATCCATCTAGAAAATGTATTTTATAAAGCCCTTTTTATATCAGCAGTTGTCACAAAGGGCTTTACAGTTACCCCGGCCTGTCCCCATTTCAGTGTTTCGCCGAACTGATTTAAATGGAACACTTGAAAAGCGTTTCTGCTGCTGCTAGACGTGGACCTGTGTGAAGTCGTTTGCCCTCATGAATCCATCCCGCTAAGTGCACCTACCTACTGGCCCTCCCATCAGGTGGTGGGCAGGTATAGCAGGGGGTAATGCATTATAGGCTTGACGGACGGGTTTACACAGCGAACAGTCTTCTCCAACCACTCTAGAGAAGAAAAGGAGTGTAAAACATCCCTTCGGTTTATCCCTTTAACCTTTTATTTAACTAGGCAAGTCAGTTAAGAAACAAATTCTTATTTTACAACGACGGCCTACACCCCCCGGCCAGTCCCGGACGACGCTGGGCCAATTGTTCGCCGCCTTATGGGACTCCCAATCACGGCCGGTTGTGATACAGCCTGGATTCAAACCAGGGTGTCTGTGGTGACTCCTCTTGCACTGAGATGCAGTGCCTTAGACTGCTGCGCCTGCCTCGGGAGCCCTAAACACAAGTTACACCTTTCTCCTCAGGGTGTGTTCTTGCTAGCACTCTGTCTATATCAACTATGACCTTCACACCTGACTCACTCATCAACTGTCAAATGACACCAGTCCTGGTTTGTAAGAGGTGAAGGATTTGGTTCTGTTCTCTCAGAATCAGAGATGTGTACTGTGAACATGTTGAAGGATTTGGTTCTGTTCTCTCAGAATCAGAGATGTGTACTGTGAACATGTTGAAGGATTTGGTTCTGTTGTCTCAGAATCAGAGATGTGTACTGTGAACATGTTGAAGGATTTGGTTCTGTTGTCTCAGAATCAGAAATGTGTACTGTGAACATGTTGAAGGATTTGGTTCTGTTCTCTCAGAATCAGAGATGTGTACTGTGAACATGTTGAAGGATTGGTTCTATTCTCTCAGAATCAGCTTGGGCTGAGTTGTTAACTCTAGTTGAAGCACATGTAGAGGACGTGAGTCGGGTACATAGTTGCTCGTGGTCTCGTGATGGATTGCCCTGCCTACGACATAATCAGTGTCAACCCTCGGCCCAAAAGGGAATTTAGTCTTTGTTAAGGCATTGTTCCTCTTGCGGTTCACACCCCGCTCGTGACACACACACACACAGACTCCAGTGAGTCTCTACCCTCCCTTTTGCCCTCCAATGACCCTCACTGACCTCTGTTGGCTGTATCTAAACTGACCTGCGTGACGCCCCATTTGCTTTACCATGCCAACCCCAAGCCTCCATCTCTGACTCCTCTCCATCTGCCCTGGCCGACTACGCCACATGGCAGTGTAGTCTCATCATGGCAGTGTAGTCTCATCGTGGCAGTATAGTCTCATCATGGCAGTATAGTCTCATCATGGCAGTGTAGTCTCATCATGGCAGTGTAGTCTCATCATGGCAGTGTAGCCTCATCGTGGCAGTGTAGTCTCATCATGGCAGTGTAGTCTCATCATGGCAGTGTAGTCTCATCATGACAGTGTAGTCTCATCATGGCAGTGTAGTCTCATCGTGGCAGTGTAGCCTCATCGTGGCAGTGTAGTCTCATCGTGGCAGTGTAGTCTCATCATGGCAGTGTAGTCTCATCATGGCAGTGTAGTCTCATCACGGCAGTGTAGTCTCATCACGGCAGTGTAGTCTCATCACGGCCGTGTAGTCTCATCACGGCAGTGTAGTCTCATCACGGCAGTGTAGTCTCATCATTTATGGTTTCATGTTTACCATTCTGGTTGGCTGTATGATGCTTTTTACAACAGGGGAAGGGGATGCGCTAACCACAATGAGTGTAATGCTGATTCATTCCCTCCAGTATCATTTCAGTTCCTCCTTGAACCTCTGACTCAGAGAGAAGGACCAGGTAAACTGATGGACCTCTGACTCAGAGAGAAGGACCAGGTAAACTAACAGACCTCTGACTCAGAGAGAAGGACCAGGTAAACTGATGGACCTCTGACTCAGAGAGAAGGACCAGGTAAACTAACAGACCTCTGACTCAGAGAGAAGGACCAGGTAAACTAACAGACCTCTGACTCAGAGAGAAGAACCAGATAAACTGATGGACCTCTGACTCAGAGAGAAGAACCAGATAAACTGACGGACCTCTGACTCAGAGAGGACCAGATAAACTGACGGACCTCTGTGCTCAACAACAACGCT